>PVJA010031049.1:0-25234 GCA_004027025.1 Myocastor coypus | reverse complement strand
TTTTTTTTTTTTTTTTTTTTTTTTTTTAATTTTATTTTTGCTTGCTTCACAACTTTTGTTTATTTATTTATTTTTGCGGCCAGCTCAGCCTGCCCTGAGGGCAGGGCTGGTGCAGCATGTGGTGCAGGGGATCGAACCGCGGTCCCTGAAGCCGCCTAAGCTTTCCTAAGCAGGCGCTTTAGACCACTGAGCCATCCTGCCAGGCCCTCTTGGTGAGTTTGGATACTAACTTTTTTTTCCTGTGGATGAATATTGAAATATTAATTTTTAATTTTAATTTTAATTTTTTTTTTTTTTTCTAGACTGGGGTTCAAACTCATGACCTTGCATTTGCCAGTAAGGCACTAGTGCCATGGAGCTATCTCCCTGGCCCCAAAATATTTAAATTTTTAAAATTCTGATATAGTGTTTTAAATCTGGTGCTAACTATGCTAATGATAATTTTTCCAGTCAAATTAAATATGGTTAAGATAAAAATATATTTAGGGAAGTAGTTTTTTATGAAACAATATAATGAATCTATTGATAAATCATAGATTTTCTAGTTGACCCTCCCAGACCTGCTTTTCTGCTATAGCATTGTTAATCAACTTCATTTGTAGGTAGGAGCCACACTGAAATACTGAGCTGCATGAAGGATGGATTTCTTGTTTTTGAGATCAGGCTTAGTGACCTGGAACTTGTGATACTTCTGCCTCGACTTCTCTTGGCTTGTCTTGTCCTTTTCCTTGCTCCCTTCTTTTTTTATTTTAAAGCAAAGAAAAATAAAAATAAAGACAATGGTATAAAATTTCTAAACAAGATTGTAGGAGAGTAATAAGTGTTAGTATATTACATGTTGTTATCTTCAAAGTAATTGCTCATATTCCTTTTTATTTTACTTTTTGTATTTTTTAGGGAAAGGTCTTACAGGGTGTTCAGGGTCTCACTACTAGATCAGACCACCTGTTTGCAGCCTCCCAAGAGCTGGGATTATAGCTCCCAGAAATGCTATCAGATTATGAATCTGTCAGTAGATCAGTCTGCAGATTAAGTTAGAGACCTCTGGATTCAAACCTTCTAAAAGCCCCACCCCTGGACCATGCCCAGTCTCAATTGCAAGTTCACGAAGCCCCAAGGGCAGGGCTGGCATGGCAGGCCCAGGGATTGAACCCCTGGCCCCAGTGCCTGCTTCAGGCACTTCAATGCACTGAAGTTTTTGGCCAGCCCCTTCTTTTTATTTTGAGAAAGGGTCTTGTTGGTTGGTCTTGGACTTCAACCTTCTGAGTGCTGAGATTATAAGTGTGTACCACTATACCTACCCTGCCTGCTTCAATTTCTTTTTTTTTTTTTTTTTTTTTGTGGGACTGGGGTTCAAACTCATGACCTTGCACTTGTCCAGCAGGCACTTGTGCCTCGGAGCCATCTCCCCAGCTCCTGCTTCAATTTCTTGAGTGCTGGGATTACTGGAGTGCACCAGTGTGTCCAGACAGGATGGACTAGTTTTGAAACTATAATTACATGAATTTTGTGTGTATTCTCCAGATATTCCTTTCAATTAGACTTCCTAATTGTGCTGAGTATAGTTACTAACTTGTTTTTGAGACAGAGTCTCACTATGCAGTTCAGGCTGACCTTGAGCTTGCAATGATTCCCCTGCCTCAGCCTCCTAAGTGCTGGGATTATAGGTGTGTGGCACTATGCCTGGCTCCAACTTGCTGTTTAGTGGTAATTGTTACGGTATTAGTATAAACTTTATGGTGACCTTTACTTTTATCCTTATGCTAATGAAGTATAGCACATATATTAAAGTTTCTAAGGGAATGCTTTTCTATTCCTTTAACAGAACATCTGATCAAATTCATGACCATGGGGGATATGAAGACCCCAGACTTTGATGACCTCCTGGCAGCATTTGACATCCCAGATATGGTTGATCCCAAAGCAGCTATTGAGTCTGGACATGATGACCACGACAGCCACATTAAGCAGAACGCTCATGTAGATGATGACTCTCACACACCATCATCGTCCGATGTTGGTGTCAGCGTGATTGTTAAAAATGTCCGGAACATTGATTCCTCTGAGGGCGGGGAGAAAGATGGCCACAATCCCACGGGCAATGGCTTGCATAATGGGTTTCTCACAGCATCCTCTCTGGATGGTTACAGTAAAGATGGAGCAAAGTCCTTGAAAGGAGATGGGCCTCCTTCCGAGATGACTCTCAAAGACTCAACATTCAGCCAGTTCAGCCCAATCTCTAGTGCTGAAGAGTTTGATGATGATGAGAAAATAGAGGTGGATGACCCTCCTGATAAGGAGGACATGCGTTCAAGTTTCAGGTCGAATGTGTTGCCAGGGTCAGCTCCCCAACAGGACTATGATAAACTAAAGACACTTGGGGGAGAAAATGTAGGCAAAACTGGAATCTCTACATCAGGTAATGCAGACAAAAACAAAGTTAAGAGAGAAGCAGAAGCAAATTCCATAAATCTGAATGTTTATGAACCTTTTAAAGTTAGAAAATCAGAAGATAAATTGAAGGAAAACTCTGAAAAGGTGCTTGAAAACAGGGTCCTTGATGGGAAACTGAACTCTGAGAAGAATGACACCAACCTTGCTGGTCTTGCGGCATCCAAGACCAAGTCGGCCTCTAAGCTCTCCTCATGCATAGCTGCCATCGCAGCACTGAGTGCTAAAAAGGCAGCTTCAGATGCCTGCAAAGAACCTATAGCCAATTCCAGGGAATCCTCTCCATTACCAAAAGAAGTAAATGACAGTCCAAGAGCAACTGACAAGTCTCCCGAATCCCAGAGTCTCATTGATGGCGCCAAGAAAGCTTCCCTGAAGCCACCAGACAGCCCTAGGAGCGTCTCAAGTGAGAACAGCAGCAAAGGCTCCCCGTCCTCTCCTGCAGGATCCACGCCAGCAATCCCTAAAGTCCGTATCAAAACCATTAAGACATCTTCTGGGGAGATCAAGAGAACAGTGACGCGGGTGTTGCCAGAAGTGGATCTTGACTCTGGGAAGAAGCCTTCTGAGCAGACAGCATCTGTGATGGCCTCTGTCACATCCCTTCTGTCATCTCCAGCATCAGCAGCTGTCCTGTCCTCTCCCCCCAGGGCACCTCTCCAGTCAGCTGTGGTTACCAATGCAGTTTCTCCTGCAGAGCTGACCCCCAAACAGGTCACCATCAAGCCTGTGGCTACTGCTTTCCTCCCTGTGTCTGCTGTCAAGACGGCAGGGTCCCAAGTCATCAATTTGAAGCTTGCAAACAACACAACGGTAAAAGCCACAGTCATATCTGCTGCCTCTGTTCAGAGTGCCAGCAGTGCCATCATTAAAGCTGCCAATGCCATTCAGCAGCAAACCGTTGTGGTGCCAGCATCCAGCCTGGCCAATGCCAAACTTGTGCCAAAGACTGTGCACCTTGCCAACCTTAACCTTCTGCCTCAGGGTGCCCAGGCCACCTCTGAACTCCGCCAAGTGCTAACTAAACCTCAGCAACAAATAAAGCAGGCAATAATCAATGCAGCGGCTTCACAACCACCCAAAAAGGTGTCTCGTGTCCAGGTGGTGTCGTCCTTGCAGAGTTCTGTGGTGGAAGCTTTCAACAAGGTGCTGAGCAGTGTCAATCCAGTCCCAGTTTACATCCCCAACCTCAGTCCTCCTGCCAATGCAGGAATCACGATACCAACACGGGGGTATAAGTGCTTAGAGTGCGGGGACTCCTTTGCACTAGAAAAGAGCCTGACCCAGCACTATGACAGGCGTAGTGTGCGCATTGAAGTGACATGCAACCACTGTACAAAGAACCTTGTTTTTTACAACAAATGCAGCCTCCTTTCCCATGCTCGTGGGCATAAGGAGAAAGGCGTGGTAATGCAGTGCTCCCACTTGATTTTAAAGCCAGTCCCAGCAGATCAGATGATAGTTTCTCCATCTAGCAATACTTCCACTTCATCTCTTACTCTGCAGAGCTCTGTGGGAGCTGGCATACACACTATAACAAAAATCCAGTCTGGCATAACTGGGACGGTCATATCAGCTCCTTCAAGCACACCCATCACCCCAGCCATGCCCCTCGACGAAGACCCCTCCAAACTCTGTAGACACAGCCTCAAATGTTTGGAGTGTAACGAAGTCTTCCAGGATGAGACATCGCTGGCTACACATTTCCAGCAGGCTGCAGATACAAGTGGACAAGTAGAGTATCATTTAAATTTTGATGTTTCAGTGATGGGTATGGCCATGAGTGCTCAGTAAGATGCCTTAGGGGTGACAGAAGAGTTCAGTGGAGGGGTAGGTGCATAAATGTTATATAAGTGAGCATGGGAGAAAGGATTGTTTCCATAGAATAGAAGCAGTGTTTAAACATGAAGATGATCATTTTAGCCAGCTGTAAAGTACATGTACTGGTTGAATTATGACATTTTTGATTTAGGTAGTTCATTGGAATTTACATTAGAAGTCTGAGATTTAGCTAATTATCATATTCAGTTACATTAACTATTCATTTGGGGCTTCATACAGTTCTTGGTTATTAGTCACAATGTTGGACTCTTAGTTAAAAGTTGCTTACTGTGGCTGTTTATAATACTAAAATAACTTATAAATACACCAGATAGGTACCCATTTTTATTTATGATATGTCTACTTAAGACAGTAGTTCAGAAGTATACTCAGTAATGCTCTTTTGCTGCTGCGAATTTAAGCTACATGTGGTAGACCCATGTCCAGTTAGACAGCATACTTTATATGTGTTTGCAGTGAGGTCATGGCTGGTGTTGGTGAACTGTACTTCTCAGTGTGCAGTGGCCTTTTGTTCCTGTTGCTTACGTGTCTCCATGAGGCACTTTTTGGGTAGTAGATAAGTGTGTTCAGGAAATGTACCTAGTATTTGGGATGATTGGGTGTGCCAAATGAAAGAATTTCAGGAGCCAGAGACCATATGCTACAATGTCCAAATCATCCAAAGTGTGAAATAATCTTTTCTTTTTGTCAGTTATTTTATTAATTAGGAGGGTTGAGCCATGGTTTAGAAGTTTGGTACTATCTTGTTGATTAGTTTTTCAAGGGCTATACTGATTTAAATTATTTGTAAAAGTTTTAAGTTTGGGGGATAGAAGATCAAAAGTGCCTCAGTTTTCTTTGGACTTTTGGTTTAGTAGGGGTGGAAACAGTGACAACTTTAGACAACATCCTTGCAGGTGTTTAGTGTGTTGGCAGCTCTACAGTAGAATGCTAAAAACCCAAAAGCAGCTGTCTAGTTTAGGGCAGCAGTGATTGCTGTGACTCTGGGGGGCAGATCCTGGTGTTACCTTGGGTTCTGTCTTATCTGCATACCCCTGTATCTTGTCATCACTTTCTAAAAAAATAGTGTTTCTTTTCCCTCAAAAGAGTACAATAAGAGGAAAAATTCAACACCATTTTTTAGTATAGTTCGTTCTACATTCCTGTTTCTGTGTCTCTTGGTAGTGTAGGTGGTGGACTCTGGCCTGACCTATAGGGTTGCACACTATGTCACTAGTAGGCACTCGTCTGTTGAGATGCCCTCAGATATGTTTGTCTTCTTTCTTCAAGAACATGGAAGTCTGTAGGTAGAAATTTCCCAATTTCCTAATAGCCTTCCAGTTTTTATTCTCTATTTACTGTTTAGACTCAACATCCAAACTACTGTCAAACAGGGATGTTCTTTGCCTGGGGCAGGAGATAAATAACTTTTGTTGTGTGTGATTTGGCTTTGCTGTTATTTTTCTATTTTACTTGACAAGTAAAACATACAAGTCTCCCAAATTACCTGGATCCTAAGGAATGAGCCATGGCAGGATGTACATTAACTATGGGGCCAAATATATGTGAGGCAGAACACATTGCTTCTAGTCTCTGTCCTTCCTTATTGTGTCTACTCAATTCCCATGCTCAGCACCTAGAAGGAGAGGGAGAGCGAGTGAGAGAGCGAGAGTGCTAGAGCGAGCAGGGGAGAGAGCGCAAAAGCGAGAGCATGAGCGAGCGCACTTCAGCACTTCAGCTGACGGTAGCCATATCCTTGTGGGTCTTCCAGCATTCATTTATCTTCTCATACTGCAGTCATGGTCCTGAAAGCTCCCTGCACAATTTCTTTTTCATACTCAACCAGATCGTTCTCATTTAGAATCAGGGAGTCCAGTTCTATCATGTCATCTCCAGCAGTGGTTGTTCCTCCTTTAATATCTACTATGAGGCCCACCTGTGTCTCTCCTGCAGCCCCAGGAGGTCAACAGTTTACATACAGCCCTGAGACTGAAACCTCATGATGTTCTGGGAGGTAGGGTGGTCCTTACCAAGTGTGGTACTGAATAACTGTAGGGCTGCAGCAGAGCAGAAGGGCATGCTGGTGCACATCTGTAATTCGAGCACTTGGAAGGCTGAGATAAAGGATCTCAAGGACCCCAGTCTGGATAATGTAGCCAGACCTTGATTTAAAAAAGGATTGGGGATGTGTAGCTCAGTGTGAAGATCCTGAGTTCATTCCCCAATTACTGTTCTCCCCCCCAAAAAATGAGAGGAGAGAAGGGAACATGATCTTCATTCCACATTTCCAGTTTGTGAGTTAGACTGTTGACCAGTTTACAATTTGAACTTGAATTCAACTGGGGGAAAAATATACCTATAGAAATGGTTTCTTTGCAGGGCATGGTGGTGCACAGTGCATATTTGTAATTCTAGCCACTCTAGAAGCTGAGTCTGGAGCATTACAAGGTGAAGAGCAGTTGAGCCAACTTAGTATGACCCTAAAAAGATCTGGGGTGTACCTTGGGGAAGAGGGCTGGCTTGGTATGTAGGAGGCTGCAAGTTGTCTGAAGGATAGGGGACACCCCCCCTCCCCCAGCCAGTCTCACTTCCAGACTAGGACTGTGCAGAGCCTCTTTCTTTTGCCCGGCATTCCATGGATTAACACCTTTTCCTTTCCGCTTTACGATAGCCGTCCATGGTCCCAGTAACAACCTGGGGATGGGCTCACCCACATTTGCCCCAGCTTTCCCCAACCTCACCCTGAGTTAGAACGGAGCTTCATCTTTCTTCCCATCTCATCTGGTGAACCCAGTGGGTCCTCAGTCTTCTCAGAACACTGTTTCTTGGTTTAGCCCAGTCTCATCTCTCCCGTTCCTTTATCCTCACTCTCTTTTCCTTATCTTTTGTGTCCAGTGTAGCCTGGAACAGACCAGTCCACAACCCCCAGCAGTGGCTGTGTGTGCCCTTTCCTCCTCTTTGGGTTCCATTCATGGGTGTTCAGCCTTCAGTCTGTCATGGTGCAGAAGGGGGCGCTGTTGGCAGCTGCAGTTCTGTTTTATCAGTTGCTTTTCTCCTCTGCTGTCTGTGGTGGCCTATACAAATTAGCAATCACCTCAGAGCCCCTTCATCAGGACCAGCTCTGTGCTTGGGCCACACCCCTAGCAGGTCCTAGCAGAGCTGGGTTGGATACAGGGCTTGGTTTAAGCTTTGTTTTCTTTTTTGTCCAAGAGCTTAAATCCAATCTGGAGTTTCTTATAGCCTGGCAGATGATGTGGTCCAGGAACCTAAGGCATTCCTGGGCTGAAGTGAGAATTCCTTGCCTGCTTCTAGTTTCTATGGAAAGGAATTATTTCTGTTGAGGGGTAGGGTGGGTAGTGGGGCAGCTCAGAGAGACAGGGTGTGGTTCCTCCCTGGCTGTATGGAAAACATGGAATGTAAAGAAAGTGGGCTGTATCCAGTAGACCTTTTCACACCAGTGGATGTTCCTCAGCTGGGGGCTCCTGTTCTGACCATCTGGTACTTAGTGCTTGCTTTGGGGCACCTTGGGAAAGGGGGTGGGATGGGAGGCTCTTTATCTCCATGAATTGTTTAAGGGCTCATAACTGTGGTTTTAGAAGTTGGTAGTTAACCATATTTATATCATTGCTTCACTTCTTAGTAAAACCATGATATAGCTGAGTTGAGACTGAAAGTGCCTGCTGTAGCCTCTTAATTGTTAAAATCTGTTTTCTTTCTATAGAATTTATGCCAGGCATAGAATCAGAGACTGTATTTGCTCCTTTTGGGCTGTTTTCATTTTGCAATTGGAGAAACAAAGGCCGAGTTAGCGGGACAACCAGGATTCAGGGCAAGGTTTTTTTCTTTCTGTCTTTCTTTCTTTCTTTTTTAAAATTTTATTCTTTTTTTTTTTTTTCTTGTTTCAGAACCTTTGTTTATTCACCCATTTTTATGGCCAGCTCAGCCCGCCCCGAGAGCAGGGCTGGCACAGCATGTGGTGCTGGGGATCGAACCGCGGTACCTGAAGCCGTCCAAGCTTTCCCAAGCAGGCGCTTTAGACCGCTGAGCCACCCCACTGGGCCCCATCTTTCTTTTTCTTTCTTTCTTTTTAAGAATTTTTAAATTTAGTTTTATTTTTTTCTTGTTTCAGAACTTTTGTTTGTTTGTGTTTATTTATTTTTATGGCCTGCTCAGCCTGCCCTGAGGGCAGGGCTGGCACAGCATGTGGTGCCGGGGATTGAACCTCGGTCCCTGCAGCTGCCCAAGCTTTCCTAAGCAGGCGCTTTAGACCACTGAGCCATCCTGCCGGGCCCTTTTTCTTTCTTTAAAACAATATTTTTAAGGCAAATCTATTTACTTCTGGCTTTCTTTTACCTTTCACCTCACCATGCTAATTCCCTAGGAAACAGAAGCATAGGCCATCATAGCTAAGGGTCTCATATAAGAAAAGACACTTTGTGTTATGTCCAAGTTGGCTCTAGAAGTTGAGATAAGGGTGGAATAAATATCTGCAGGTGCCCTCATTTCTAAGGCTCACTCACTGTTCATTTTAGTTTTTGGAGCTTTCTGGGCATCATTAAGATTAAGAATATTTTCTTGTGAGCAGTATCAGTTTCTATATATACTTCACTAAAGCTTCTCATGGAAACCTAGGAGGCCCTCTAGGCCTCCGTATTACCACCTAAAATTCATGAATTGATTTTTGGTCTTGCTTTCTGATTTTATTTTGTTCAGAGTAGTCTTGTTCTAGGTCACACTTTTGTGTTACAAACTCTCAAATATACCTGTGCTCTGCAGGGATAATAATCTGCATAGGTAATATATGGCATCCATGCAGCTTTCAGACAACTTGCTCATTGAGTTGCCAACTCTTCTTAGAGATTTTAGATGTAGCAGTGATTTGAGGGTGAAGCTCTTCCACAAAGGGTATTTGTAGTCGGTTCTCCCAAAATGCTTGCTTTGTTGTTCCCATTTCAGTAAGATCTGAAATGAAGTGTTTGCTTTATGTTGTTACTGTGGAATTGGATGAATGTGAAAACCAGAAAACAAGCTGGTATATGTTATTATTACTACTTTTTGGTAATTATACTGTAGCTAGTTTATAGAACTGCTGTTAATATGGCAATTAGTTTACTTAGCATGTAGCAGATTACTAAACTGACAGTGTTTTGACTTTTGAATTTACTATTTCATGTTGTTGCAGCTTTTGTTCTGTTTGAACTTAAACATGAAATATGCCATGTTTATTCACATTTTTCACCCTTCTCTTGTCCCTTTCTCAGGCTGTTTGTCTTTCTAAAATACGAATTGAAACATGTAGACTATTTTCTTCGTTACGCTGATATTTCCTCAAGATGGAAAGAGGATGCTGAGCTCCACGTTCTCTGACTCCTTCTTAGGGCCATCTTGGCCCCCTTGCCCTTCCCTGCAGCCTGCCTGTATCTGTACGTCATGTATCAGCAATGCTTTCAGTGCCAGGATGGGGCTGAAAGGGCTCAAGAAGGGTAATTGTAACGTGGGGGGTATGATAACATTTCAGCTTTATTTTCCTGTAGATTTTTAGTACCTCCTGACTCTACTGGAAAGTAGTGACTGTCTTAAAAAGTAACCATTCCCTGAGCAGGTGAGGCTATCCCTGAGTAGAAATTAGGCACTACTTGAGTATCCAAAACATGTATCTCTTTTCTTTTTTTTTTTTTAAGACTAGAATTTTTTTTTTTCAGTATAGGGAATTGAACATGAATCTTTTCTGATGGCATAATAAAATAGCGAGAGACATAAGATCACTTGAGTACACTGCATCGTGCTTCTATCTAAAAATGCAGGTGCCAGCAAATTAAACTACTTCCTTGTCTAGTCAGTAGCCTCAGCTTGTAAAGTGGAGAGTTAAGATTTTTAAAAACATTTTAATTCTTTGATTAAAAAGAAAAAGGAGGAAGGAGAAAGTAGATTCCTGTAAACTATAAAAAAATCCTTGCAGCTTTCTCCCAAGTGCATCCCCTAAATACAGAAGATGTGCACCTTTGTTCTGAATTTAGAGTATCAAAGAAAAGCTAGTGAATGTACTGTGAAAACGAATGACTGTCAGGGCCCAGGAATGACATGTGTATGTAAAACAGGTTTAGTTAAATAAATTGAGAGTAAAGCTAAGTAAATTGTGTCAAGGGTGTGAAAGGGTTGGTGCTGGGTAAACATTCAGGAGTCTGTAGACAAAGGAAAACACTTTTCTCCAAATGAAACGGAGGCAAGGTGTAGAAGCTGGTAAACAGACGTGGGAGTGGATGCAGCATATGTCTATAAATAGGCATGCATCTGTGTAAACAAGGTAAGGGCCCCCCGGTGAGCTCAGCATGACTCTCGGATGACCACATTCTCCCATTTCGGCAGTTGCAGAATATGAAAGCATTCTGATGTGAGGCTGTGGTCCTTACTGGCTCTCCTTTTGTCTTCATGCTTCCGGGTATGTAATGTGGGCAAAGAACCTTGGTCGGTGGAACGGATGCGCACTGATTCTTGTGGTCTGGGGCTGGGGAGGCGTAATGATGGGTTTAAGTAACTCACTGTGCATTGCATGTGTATTGTGAAGGTGAACCATTTGTTATTAATCTCAAAAGATAATATGAAAAGGCTTTTTACAGATTTTCGAAAACACATTATATTCTTATATTTGCCTTTTATTTTGTACTGTTATAAAACCAGTATTGTAGAGTGCCATACTTGAGATAACGAAGTAGCTGTGGTGGTGGTGGGGCAGATTTCTTTCTAATCTTAACCGTGACATGGATGTCTTTGGCATTTAAGTTTATTTGCTTAATTTTCAATCCTGTGTATTATTGCTGTTGTTCATTCCTTATAACCTCCATCCATTCCGTCCGTCGCTCCTCCATCAGAAGCCTTAGGATTAGATTAGGCCTGATTAGATTAGATCCAGTCCTGATTTTGCACGTTGTAGCTGGTGGGGTTTGGGGCAAATTTCTTTACTAAGCCTCATTTCTGCATCTGTAAATGGAGGTATTATCTACTTCACAGATTACTATAAGAAATAAATGGGATGATGTATTTAAATTTATGTATTTAAAGTACCTAACTTATCATGTGGCTCATTGGTGAAATGGATCTATATATTTTTATATATACATATGCATATAATATGTGTGTGTATATAAATGCAAAATGTGTATGTATGGATATATGTATGTTCTTTTGACTTCTTTTAGTATCAGAAATATGGCTTTTATTCCAAGTAAATGCAAGACATTCCAAAATGCCTGTGAAATCCAGTCATCATTAATTCATGGATTGGGATTAAGGACTATGTGACAGTAGATAGAAGACTATTTTAGTTCAAAGAAACAAATGATTGCTGGTGATAATGTAGATGTCAACAGGACCTTGTGATGAATCCATTGATTGTTTTCTTGTTGTGACCTTTGAAATATGTTATTAGAAAAGGAACGCTATTTTTAAATAATGCTAACCTCATCAAGGCTGCCTGTATGTTATGGTTTTGTGATTATAATAAACATTTTATGGAATAAAATTTGTATTTTAGTCCTTTCAGGAGAAAACCAAGAAAGAATTTTGAAGTGAGTTTCCTGTTTTTCTTGGTCTAAGTCACTGCAGTTTAAATTACATGTTTTGGGTTTATTCAAAAGCTAGCAGCTTTTAAAATTTGTAACTCTGTTGTCAATGTAAAAGTGTTTAAAAATCTTAACACTAATTTGTATTAAGCTGTCTTTGGCTTTAATAGAAATGCAAATCATGTTTGAGAGATAGTAGACACATGTTTTTGGTTAAATGTCTGAAAGTATTCAAGAACTTTTTTTCATGCTTTTTTAGAGTTATTTTTTAGAGTGGAAGTAATACAATTCCAGTTTATATTGGCTTTTTTTTGAGACAGGGTCTCACTATGCAGTTCGAGCTGGCCTTGAGCTCACTTGTAGCCCAGGCTGGTCTCGAATTCGCACTGATCCTCCTGCCTCAGCCTCCCAAATGCTGGAATTACAGGCATGCACCACCATGCACGGCTTTGTTTGTTTTTTTTTTTTTTTTTTTTTTTTTTTTTTTTTTTTTTTTTTTTTTTTTTTTTGTCTTTTTGAGACAGGGTCTCGCTATGCAGTTGAGGCTGGCCTTGAGCTCACTTTTGTAGCCCAGGCTGGTCTCGAACTCACACCGATCCTCCTGCCTCAGCCTCCTGAGTGCTGGGATTACAGGCATGAGCCACCACGCCCGGCTTGTTTGTTTTTAAATTATACTGTGTATTGTGCCAACATGTAAAGGGATAAAAGATAATATATTTAAGTTTTTTTTTTTTCTGGGTAGTTAACACCATAAAGCCTTTTCCAAGAAGGATTTCAGTCTTTATTTTATATGTAGTGAGATCTTAAGCTCTGTAAAATTTCAACTTAATGTCTACATTTATATATCAGAGCTGGAGTTCATTGATCTTAATTATAAATTATGTTATGGCCAGTTTGTTCACTTAATGGCCAAATTTAAGTGTAGAAAGGGAAAGAAATTGCTGTGGCCATGCCTTTTCCATCCTGTTTCAAAATTTAGATTACTGAAATGAGTAGGGAGAAACAAAGAACTTTTATGAGTCATGGGAACTGTGACTACCCACCAGATGCAGAGCTGAAAGCTTGTTAATACAGTACATTAACGTTGACTTGCTAACATAATTTGCAAGAATGTCTCTTCCTTGCCTTAAACAAAATGCAGGGGCTGGGGAGATAGCTCCATGGTACAAGTACCTGCCTGGCAAGTACAAGGTTGTGAGTTCAAATCCTGGTCGTGCAAAAAAAAAAAAAGACATAAACAAAGGCTGGCATTCTCTTTAGCTTATACTTTGGGATAAGCCTAACTGCCCAACACAGACACTTTTTATTTTTTACAGGGTAAAGGATTTTTCCTTGAACATATACTTTTCAGGTTTGCTCTTTCATTGGGCATAAAATCAGTTATAGTGTTTGAAATGAGACAGGTATAATTACTGTGAGGTTTAATCATGGTTCTTTGCATACTAGAAAATACTTAGCAGGACCAACACTGTTTCCCCCTTTGGTTTATTTAGAAGACTTGCATTGTCTGCCAGATGCTGCTTCCTAACCAGTGCAGTTATGCATCACACCAGAGAATCCATCAGCACAAATCTCCCTACACCTGTCCCGAGTGTGGGGCCATCTGCAGGTCGGTGCACTTCCAGACCCACGTCACCAAGAACTGTCTGCACTACACAAGGAGAGTTGGTTTTCGGTCAGTATATTGTTCACTAATAACTACACTGTGGTTGGAGTGCTCTGTGCACATAGGGCCATACAGTAATACCTCTGTTAACAACTCCTCTAGCTCATGTATACTGCAGTTGACCTGTTTGGATCTTTCTAAGGCAGTGTTGGCCCTGCTGTCCACACAAAACTGCGGATGGGTGAGCCAGTCCTGTTAGGTAATGGTGTACTTGTGTGGAGGCCTGGCTTTGATCGGCTGTCAGAGCCCTTTTTGTGTGCATCATTTTTAGTACACTTTGGAGGAAGAGCATTGTATTGGCAATTGAACCCAGGGCCTATGCACTGAGCTACATCCCCACATCTTTTTATTGTTTGGAGACAAGGTCTTGCTAAGTTTCCTATACTGTGCTTGGACTTCGTTCTTTTTGCCTCGTCCTCCCAGAGTTCTGGGATTATAGGCATGCACCCTTGAACCAAGCTTTAGTAAGCTTTTGTTGTTTAGTGTGCTTTTGTTGTAAACTGCACTGTCTGTATTAACCCCTGAGAGAATGATGCCATATATTTCTGCATCTCCTTATTACTTTTGCTAATGAAAACAAATGGGGAGATAGTTGGTTACTTTATCTATACCAAAGGATTGGGTATATGCTTTTTTTCTGGCATCACTTGTTATGTGTCTTCCACTCCAAACAGCCATGCCTGCCCCTCCTGCTCCTGCTTTCCTTGAGTTTAGGTTTCTCCATAGTCTGTTCTGCACAGCTTAACTGTTGCCCTTTTGGTTGGTTTCAAAGATTCCCAGATGTGTATTTTACAGTATTAGGTAAACTTAATGTTAGTTGAGTATTGAGTAACAATATACTGAGCTTCATTCACCACCTTATAACCTTCTGAAATGCATTTCTGGGCCATGTATGTTTTGATCTCTTGAACTTCCTCTAAGAGAACATGTCATGTTTAGCACAGTGTCTTTGTTAATAGAGGTATTACTGTATTATTTGCTTATCCTTATATTGTTTGATTAACAAGTAGCTTTAATATTAGGTTGTTAAATATGCACTAATTTTTAAAATTATAGTCAAGTTATATCTTATAAAAATGAAATCCTGTTATGATTTGATGGCTTTATGGTTTTGTTTAAATTTAGATTATGGTATCATCGAGTAGCTTGGCCCATTTTTTCTAACACTAAATTATGACACCAACCTTTTATTTTTCTCATTCCTCTAAACCTGTAGTGTGTAAGTTTTATGGACTGGATCTAGTCTTTTGGTTTAGAAATCAGTAAATCAGAGCTTTATGTATAGTACCTGTCTTGCCTGTAACTAGCTGTGCAGAAATTCATGCACTCTTTCTGTGCTGTGGTGCCCTGTTGATAAACTCAGAGGGATGACTGCATCCGGTACCATTGGGATGGTACCAGCAAGTTAATCAGAGGCTGTAGGTCTGCAGAGTCCATGCAGGATGATATTTTGGATCTTACCACATCTCTCTCTCTCTTTTTTTTTTTTAATAATTTTATTTATTTATTTTTTTTCTTGTTTCATAACTTTTTTTTTTTTTTGCCGGACTGGGGTTCAAATTCACGACCTTGCACTTGCCAGACAGGCACTTGTGCTTTGGAGCTATCTTCCCAGCACCCACTGTTTCAGAACTTTTGTTTGTTTGTTTATTTATTTTTATGGCCGGCTCAGCCTGCCCTGAGGACAAGGCTGGAGCAGCATGTGGTGCCAGGGATCAAACTGCGGTCCCTGCAGCCACCTAAGCTTTCCTAAGCAGGCGCTTTAGACCACTGAGCCGTCCTGCCGGGCCCCTTATCACATCTCTTGAAACTAGTATTGGTAGATTACATGTACAATAATAGAAAGCACCTCTGCTTCTGTTTTTTTCATTGATGCTAGACTTTCCTCAAATGTTTATTTTGTTCTAATATAATGAAATGAAGCCAACATTGGCATGAAGCTATTCCTGGTGTCTTTGCTAAGACAGTCACTCAGCATGTATCCTGAAAATAATCACCTCACTTGCAGAAGATCTGTGCTTCCCCTTTTGATTGATCCAGTTTCTTAAACTTGGTGCTTTAAGTTACAGATTACAAATTTTTAAGTTTTGTATCAAGTATAATTGCCTTCTTTCTACCTGGAGGTTATGTACACTGTAAAAGTACTATTATTGATTAATACTGTTAAGTCTATTATGAAATTTAGTTTTTATCTTCTTGAGAAGAGAGATAGACATTTTTAACCTTAATATTTTCCCTCACACTGTTTATTTTTATTTATTTATTTTTTTTAAACTATGGCTGATTTATTTTCTTTCTTTCTTTAAATGTGTGTTTTTTTTTGTTTTGTTTTGTTTTTTTTTTACAATTTATTTATTTTTATGGCTGGCTCAGCCTGCCCTGAGGGCAGGGCTGGCGCAGCATGTGGTGCCGGGGATCGAACTGCGATCCCTGAAGCTGCCTAAGCTTTCCTAAGCAGGCGCTTTAGACCACTGAGCCATCCTGCTGGGCCCCTAACTTTCCTTTTCTTTTTTTTTTCTTGTTTCAGAACTTTTTTTTTTGTTTGTTTGTTTATTTATTTTTTATGGCCGGCTCAGCATGTGTGCCGGGGATCGAACTGCGATCCCTGAAGCTGCCTAAGCTTTCCTAAGCAGGCGCTTTAGACCACTGAGCCATCCCACTGGGCCCCCCTCCCACTGTTTAAATAGCGGTCCAGTCTGATATTTCACTGGCTTCTTAGCCTGTTGACCTTGTCATGTTTGTCTTTGCCTTTGGCTGCATAGCTATGATTCGGTTGTGTTTTCTGTATTCAGAGAAGTCTGTCACATGATTCCCACACCTACTTTTGTCTGTTTCTGATGCAGATATCTTAATTTCTTTTTGCTCAATTCTTGAATACTAAACGGTCTTTTGGTTCCTGATTAAATTAGTAAAAGTCAAAATTGATAAAAGCCAAATCTTTTTCTGAATTTTCTTGCCTCCTGATACATTGGAGCTACATCTATAAGATTGTGTACTGTTTAAAAAACAAACAAACAAACAAAAAACGCTAAGAACAAAAGAGCCAGGAGTGGTGGTGCTGTGTATAATCCTAGCACTTGGGAGGCTGAGACAGGAGGAGTGCTGTCAGTTGAAGGGCAGCCCTGGGGTAGAAAGTAATTTGAAGGCCAGCCTGAGCTGTATGGCAAAACTCAAAAACATAAAAAAAGGTGGGGCAGGAAAGGGAGAGGACTTGATTGTAGTTAGGACACAAAGAACTTCAGAGTATATTAAGTATTTCTTGGGGCCCGGCGGGATGGCTCAGTGGTCTAAAGTGCCTGCTTGGGAAAGCTTGGGTGGCTTCAGGGACCACGGTTCCATCCCTGGCACCACATGCTGCGCCAGCTGTGCCCTCGGGGCGGGCTGAGCCGGCCATAAAAATGAGTGAATAAACAAAGGTTCCGAAACAAGAGAACAAATAAATAAAATTTAAAAGAAAAAGTATTTCTCAATACATTGAACTTTATTTAGCATTAGGATATTTCTTTTTTTTTTTTTGTCTTTTTGAGACAGGGTCTCACTGTGCAGTTCAGGCTGGCCTTGAGCTCACTTTCGTAGCCCAGGCTGGTCTCAAACTCGCACCGATCCTCCTGCCTCAGCCTCCAGAGTGCTGGGATTACAGGCGTGCGCCACCACGCCCGGCCGCATTAGGATATTTCATAGGGGCCAGCGAGATGGCTCAGCAGTCTAAAGCGCCTGCTTGGTAAGCTTAGGCAACCACAGGGACTGTGGTTCAATCTCCCGCGCCGCATGCTGTGCCAGCCCCACCCCCCAGAGTAGGATGAGCCGGCCATAACATGAATGAATGAATAAAATTTTAAATTATTTTTATTTATATTTATGTAATTAATTAATTAATTTTATTATGGCCAGCTCAGCCTGCCCTGGGGGCGGGGCTGGCACAGCATGTGATGCCAGGGATTGAACCACGGTCCCTGTCACTGCCTAAGCATTCCTAAGCATTCCTAAGCAGGTGCTTTTTTTTTTTTTTGGTGGTACCAGGGATTGAACTCAGGACCTTGCACTTGGCAGGTAAGCATTTATCCCACTGAGCTATCTTCCTGGCCCCTACTAAGCAGGTGCTTTAGACCACTGAGCCATCCTGCCAGCCCCCCAGTTTTTTTTTTTTTTTTAATAAATTTTATTTATTTATTTATTTTCTTGTTTCAGAACCTTTGTTTATTCACTCATTTTTATGGCCGGCTCAGCCCAACCCAAGGGCAGGGCTGGCGCAGCATGTGGTCCCGGGGATCGAACCGCGGTCCCTGAAGCTGCCCAGGCTTCCCCAAGCAGGCGCTTTAGACCACTGAGCCATCTGGCCGGCCCCCCAAAATTTTTTAAAAAAGGATACTTCATAAGCTCTTGAAACTCTGCCTTTTTATGCCTACCTCTTTTGCATTCCCTGTTTATCTATGTTACTCTGAAACTTCTACCACCTATGCATAGGTGCTACATAATTTTGTCCTGTAAGACATTAAAAATACTCTGCATTCTTTTGTCACCTTAAGGAAAACTTTTTCAGGTTAAGTTGAATAATTATAGCTACTCAGGAGGCTGAGGCAGAAGAAACAAGTTCAAGGGCAGCCTGGGCAACTTAGTGAGACCCTGTCTTAAAATAAGTAGGGCAAGGTGTAGCTGGTGATAGAACATTTGCTTAGCATATAAGAGGCCCTGGGTTTAATCCTCAGCATAACCTCACTCTAAAAAAGGAGGCCTTTCTCTTGACCTCCCTAGTAGTTTTGCATTAAATTGGTACCATTCTCTTCAGCTTCAGAAACTGCCACCTGTAGTTTAAAGACTTTTAACTTCCTTTGTACTTTCTGTAAATGAAACCATCTTGTCTCTGCAAATGACTTCAGGGAATTGGTGCTTTTCTTTGTTTTGTCCTTTCTTTTAACTTTTGAGCATCACCTTTGTACTTCTGGTAGAAAGATCTTTATGGTATGTGGCATGGTGGATCCTTGACTTCTTTAGTAACCTCTCCACTCCTGTTTTGCATTTTACCTGTTGTCTTGGAGTCATGAGCTTCTAGTGTTGAGAAGGACTAGAAAATGATCTTTTTCAGATCCCATTTTAGAAGTAGTTAGCCCATAAAGGAACATTATCTTATCCAAGACAAACTGTTTTAGAAGAGTTTCATTGTCTTGGGTGCTTCCTGTGTTATCTGAAATGACAGTTGCAGTAGATGCTATAGTGAAGATCTCCTTCTGTTTTCCTGGTATTAGTGTCTTTTTGTTTGTGATGATGAACACTACCTTAAGACATTCAGAATACTAATGGATTCATTATATTTTTTTTAAAAAAATGTGTGCAAAGCCTAATGTGGCATGGTTTTATATAATTGATAGAGTTCAGAATATGCCACTTCTATGTAGGTTTGCAAGTACGGCATCACCATGATTTTGAAGGGATCCTTTGAACATGGAGATGTCCTAGGCCACCATGGAAACCAGTGGGCACTGCTTTATAGAAGGCATGACCCATCTGTGGTCTTCCCAGATAATTCACACACACGCTCAGGAACCCATGTGCTCAGGTGCATTGAAGTAATGTCTGGAGATTCCTGAAGCTATAGAGAGACACTGTAGCACAGTTTTCAGAACAGAGATGACTCTTTCCTCAAGTGAAAGTGGTTATGAGTGCCACTGAGTCATGTATGAAATGAGGAGTTAGGGGAAAAATGAGTCCTTATTAAAAGTTTGGTTCTGTGTGGTTATAGTAGAACAAGAAATGACCTAATTGTTAATTTTTTTTTTTTTTTTTTTTTTTTTGTCTTTTTCGAGACAGGGTCTCACTATGCAGTTCAGGCTGGCCTTGAGCTCACTTTTGTAGCCCAGGCTGGTCTTGAACTCGCACCGATCCTCCTGCCTCAGCCTCCCGAGTGCTGGGATTACAGGGGTGCACCACCACGCCCAGCTAATTGTTAAATAATTTGAATTTGAAAGGCAAGGAAGTTAGCTAGAGGCATTATGTTTTTAGAGATACTAATTTTTCAGAAGCTTATAATTCATGTACTTTCTTGAGCATATCTAAATTTATTCACATTTATTTTCTTTTTTAAACCTTTATTTATACTGCATCCGGGGCCAAGACAGCACATGTGGGGCTGGGGATTGAACTCAGGTCCTTGTACTTGTCAGGTCAGTGCTTATTCCTCTGAGCTATCTCTCGAGGCCCCTATTCACATTTATTTTCTAGGTGACAAAAAACCTAGGGGGTTGACTTTCTTCACACTATGGCCACTGTCTATTAAGTATTCCCAGATGCTTCAGCCAGACAGTATGCACCAAGAGACAGTGGGTATCCCTTGGGAGCTGATACTCTTTTGTGTCTCTGCCTCTGCAGGAGAGGATGTAGGTTCTGACTACAGGGGCTTCTTCTGTTGGAAATACCATTTGCAGACTGGGCTGGGTGGGAGCCTCAGGCCCTGTGTCACAATCCAGCCCATGTGGAAGTCCTTGCGAAAGCCAGAAGTTAGAGACTTGTTTTGTTCTGTGAACTGATTTGGCTCCCATAATTTAATTTCCAGGCTTAAAAAAATGCTCAAAAAAGTGACCTTTGAATTTTGCTTTTCTTCTTTATGACCTTCCCTCATAAGCATAAAAAAAAATTATGATCTATTGTAAATAGGAAAAAAAAATACCTTGAAGAAGCCTTTTAGAACCCTAAATTGGCTCTATGTTCATCTTACCCAGGTCTTACACAGAGAAGTCATGGGTGTGTAGAGATCTGTGCTAATGACTGTGTTATTTTTCTGACAGATGTGTACATTGCAATGTTGTATACTCTGATGTGGCTGCACTGAAGTCTCACATTCAAGGCTCTCACTGTGAAGTCTTCTACAAGTGCTCTATCTGTCCAATGGCATTTAAGTCTGCCCCGAGTACACATTCTCACGCCTACACTCAGCATCCTGGCGTCAAGATAGGAGAACCAAAGTAAGTTATGCCAACTTCCAATTTGTGCTCCTCTACTTTATTGGCAATTTAGAGGAGGTAGTCCTTTTGAATAAAATTTAAGATGCAAAAAACTATGCAGCTATTCCAAGTTTGATGCTCTAAAAAGTGTAGATCATAGCTCACACAGACTTCTCTGCTCTTTTCAGGTAAAATTTTTGTCCCCAGTTGTCACCTGTATTTATGCTCTTGTTATCAGTTTTTACTAAAGTGGTTCTTTATGTATTTTATTGTTAAGATGATTTTCCTGTGTAAATTCTAGGAAAATTATTTTTTAAAAACTGCCCTTTAATTTTTTTTTCTTTTTTTTTTTTGTAGTTTCATCTAACAGGATACGTTTTTCTCATATTTATAATACAAAGTCAGTTTAAGACATCTGTTAATATCTTAATGGGTTTAACATTGCCAATATAAATCCTTCATTAGTAGGAGTAAATTTCTTTTTGCCTTAATTTTGGTTTTCACTTTACCAAAATTTTTGCTTTGTGACGGTCTTTTTTTGAGGGGGTGGGTAGAGTGAGTAACAGGAATCAAACTCAGGACCTTATACTTACCAGGCAAGCACTGTGCTATTGAACTAAATCCCTGTCCTTTGTGGTAGAATCTTTATTTATTTATTTTTGTCTTTTTGAGACATGGTCTTGCTATGCAGTTTAGGCTGGCCTTAAGTTCACTTTTTGTAGCCCAGGCTGGTCTTGAACTCACACTGATCCTCCTGCCTTAGCCTCCCAAATGCTGTGACTACAGGCATATGCCACCATGTCAGGATGTGGTTGAGTCTTTAATAGTGAACTGTCTCTTCAATGGACAGGGGATGCCTTCCTGCAGGAAGGAAGGGTGATAGGAGGAAGGAGCCTAAGCACAGGAGCTGGTAATGATCCCACCAGCTGCAAGCTGTGTACTGGGCTGTTACCATTAGCTTTGTTTTCTGTCCTCTAAATCGAGAATGAGGCTTGCATCCTATGGTTTTTTTTTTTTTTTTTTTGTCTTTTTGAGACAGGGTCTCAATATGCAGTTCAGGCTGGCCTTGAGCTCACTTTTGTAGCCCAGGCTGGTCTCGAACTCGCACTGATCCTCCTGCCTCAGCCTCCCGAGTGCTGGGATTACAGGCGTGCGCCACCACGCCCAGCCATCCTATGGTTTTTGAGAAGCTAAAATGAGATGACATATTTAAAATGTGTTCTGGAATATTCCATCTGTAGGAATGTGGAAACGTTAGTTCCAACGTTTCTTTGTTCTTTCTTGTTCATGTAGCTCCAGATTAAATATTTCTGGTTGTGTTCATCTCATTTCTGGTTTCACTGTGGTAGGGTAGTTTCATAATTATTCAAGGCTAGATTTGCTCTCCAAATCTGTTGACTCATTTTTGTTTTCTTTTTGTTTTTTTTTTTTTTTTTGTATTTTAGGGAAGGGTCTATAGGATGTTCAGGGTCTCACACTAGATTAAACTCATAGTGATCCACCTGTTCACAGCCTCCCAAGAGCTGGGATTATAGGCATATGCCACTACACTCAGTCTCTGTTGGTATATTTTTGTCTATAACTCCATATCAAGAGGTTATTGGGGCTGGGGAGATCCTCAGTAGAATAATTGCTTGTTTAGCAAGTACAAGGGACTGAGTTCAATCCCCAGATCCCCCCACCCCCCAAAAAAAGAGGTTATCATGGGAAAATATGCAAAAATGTGACAATAATGTTTATAGTTTTCTCTAGACATAGCTTTTTACTGTTACAGTTATGGGGATTTGTGATTGAATATTTACAGAACAGATAGAATGGTGATTTACTAAAACATGTTAAATTCTAATAGGACCTTCATTTTGATGCAAAATGGAACATAAATTAGGGATCCATGTGCAACTTGGTGCCTTGCCTTTGAAGACAGGGATTAGTGAGTATTAGGGTTTATCAGTGTCCGTGGTGTCAAAACTTTAGATATGAATGCAGCCTTTCTCTCCCAGTGAATACAACTATTTGGATCCTTATTCAAAAAAGTTAAACTTTATTGTCTGAAATGTGTTTTAAATCTGGAATATTATTTGTAACCTGGAAATATAGCACAATAGATGATTAAGCTCAAAAGATATGCCTCAAGTTTGAGTACAGTAATCCTGCTCTTAATTATAATTATTTTACTTTCTTTTTTATATTTTATTTATTTATTTATTTATTTTCTTGTTTCAGAACCTTTGTTTGTTTATTCACTCATTTTTATGGCCGGCTCAGCCCGTCCCGAGGGTGGGGCTGGCGCAGCATGTGGTGCCGGGGATCGAACTGAGGTCCCTGAAGCCGCCCAAGCTTTCCCAAGCAGGCGCTTTAGACCACTGAGCCATTCCGCCGGGCCCCTATTTTACTTTCTATGGTTTTAGTTACTCATGATATGAAAGTATTACATGGAAAATTCCAGAACAGCTTCTAAGTTTTAAATTGTGCACTATTCTGAGCAGTGTAACAGGAGCTCTTGCTGTCCTGCTCTGTCCAGACCTGAATCATCCCTTTATGCAGTGTATCCTTGCTGCATGTGCTCTCTGCTAGCAACACAATAATTGGATCGACTTGCAGTGTGGCAGCCATTGTGTTAGTGACCTATATTTTACTTAACAATGAACCCTAAGCATAAGATATGTGATGCCAGTGATGCACATGTACCAAAGAGAAGCACCAAGTGCATCCTTTATGGAAGTCTTCTACATTTATTTATTTATTTTTTTTAAATTTTTTATTTTTTTGGTCTTTTTGAGACAGGGTCTCGCTATGAAGTTGAGGCTGGCCTTGAGCTCACTTTTGTAGCTCAGGCTGGTCTCGAACTTGCACCAATCCTCCTGCCTCAGCCTCCCGAGTGCTGGGATTACAGGCATGTGCCACCACGCCCGGCTTGTCTTCTACATTTAATAAGGAAAGAAAAAAATACAATATATGTTCAGGTTGCTAAGATCTATGATAAAAAAATCTATTCATGAAATCATGAAGGAGAAAAACGAAATGAGTATTAGTTTAGCAGTCACACCTCCAGTAGCAAAAGTTACAGCCATAGTGCATGAAAAGAACCAAGATAAAAACAGCATTAAGTTACAGTGTCTGAGGCTAGGACCACCTCAGGGATCTACTGATGCTTTCGGTGTGTGTAGCCTGTGGATAAAAGAGGACAGCTGTATTTATAGGAAACGGATTGTTCTGGTATTTTAAAAGTGCTTTTTTTTTTTTTATTACCATGGTTTTTAAGAAGTGCAACTTTTAACATTAAGTATGCTACTATATTTTAAGTTGTGAAACTAAGTAACAGATTTTACAGAAGAACATGCAAAACTTTTAAAAATTTTTTTCTTGTTTCAGAACTTTTGTTTGTATGTTTGTTTATTTATTTATTTATTTATGCCGGCTCAGCCTGCCCTGAGGGCAGGGCTGGCACAGCATTTGGTGCCAGGGATCGAACCGCGGTCTCTTCAGCCGCCCAGACTTTCCTAAGCGGGCGCTTTAGACCACTGAGCCATCCTGCCGGGCCCCCATGCAAAACTTTTAAACCAACAAATTTTAAGTCACCAGTATAAGTTTGATTATGTGACTGGGCTTTGGCTGCGTCTAGTTTTTGGGGTCACCATTGCTGTGACAAGGGGCACTATTTGTCCAGCTGCTCAGGCATGCCAACTCTCTGCCGTGATGAGCTGGAGGTAGCCCTCCCTTTGCCGCCACTTTCAATTCATGCTACTGTAAAACTCATCTTGGTGCCATTGGGTCTATGTTTGACCAAAAAGCATTAAGTCCAAAGCACTTTGGCAGTCAGTCCAAATTGAGTTAAGCAGTCTCCACTCCAAAGAAAACTTGGGCACTAATATTTCCCAGGAGTATTTGGTTAACAGGCATTTATGAGAACAGTCCAAAATTACACAGTGATTTGCATTAGTCTTTATAATCAGTATTAAAATAATCCTCCGCCCATTGTCTTTAGTGAACATATGGATGTTTGAAAATACACCATAGAGTTCTGCAGCCCCAGCACCTCAGTTTGAAAAAGCACAATGTAAGATTGATTATTTATTCATTCATTTATCTATTTTGTGTGTGTGCGTGTGTGCGTGTGTGTGTGTGTGTGGGCGCGCGCGCGCATGTGCTGGGGTTCAGACACAGGGCCTGGCACCTATAGGTGCACACTGTGTCCCTATGCTGCAGGCACGGCCCGCAATGCAAGATGTTAAACTAACACACATTTATATAGTACTTAGTCTATGCCAGCCACTACTGTAAGCACTTTGTCTCTGTGGTGTTGGGGACTGAACACAGGGCCTCATGCATGCTAGGCAGATGAGCTATATTCCCAGCCCCAAACTTTGTCAATGCTGGGGAAGCTGAGATAGGAAGATCAGGAATACAAGGCCAGCCTGGATAATGTATTAGGATCCTGCTATCTGAAAAAAAAAAGGCAATATTAAACACTTTTTAGTATTTTCTCAGTAATTGAAAATTTTCTGCTATATTTTTATGGGAAGAAATGTTTGTGTCTTTGTGTTTTTTCATCAGTGTTGATTAATAGTTTTATTTTGCTGTGCCTTTTATTTGCTATGTCTAAATATGTGAGAGGAGAAATGATAATTCAAGTTAAAGATTGTATGGGAAGCTGGGTGTGGTGGCGCACGCCTGTAATCCCAGCACTCGGGAGGCTGAGGCAGGAGGATCGGTGCGAGTTCGAGACCAGCCTGTGCTACAAAAGTGAGCTCAAGGCAGCCTGAACTGCATAGCGAGACCCTGTCTCAAAAAGACAAAAAAAA
>PVJA010031048.1:0-25242 GCA_004027025.1 Myocastor coypus | reverse complement strand
GAGGCGGGTCATGCCCACACACTGCACTCTATAGAATGATTGTGAGGACAATATGCAATATGTCAACTTTCAAAGAAAAGAAGGGGGAAAAGAACAAAAAAAAAAGTAAAAAAGTAATGTGGATTTAGAAAGGTTAATGTTTAATTGTTTGATCAATCTTATATACCTATATGTATTAATCTAAACTGATCTGATGATGAAAGTATGTAATATAACCATTGTTAAATTTAAACAATAAAAAATTGGAAAAAAATAAATATTTCATAAATCACCACTATAGAAATGAAAATTATAAACTGAGGAGTTAGCTCAGCTGTCTAAGCATCCGCCTGGCAAGCCCAAGGACCCAGGCTCGATCCCCAGTGCAGCATGCCGTGCCAGCCCTGAAACTGGGCTCATCATGCTGGCTACCAAAATTGGGTATAGCGGTGAAAGCTGTAATCCCAGCCCTAATGAGGCTGAGACAGAATGGTCTCTAGGAATCTGAGCTGTGCAGTGAGACCCTCTACTGAATAAATAAATAAATAAATGTTTTTTAAAAATATAAGCCGGACGTGGTGGCTCACGCCTGTAATCCCAGCACTCGGGAGGCTGAGGCAGGAGGATTGGTGCGAGTTCGAGACCAGCCTGGGCTACAAAAGTGAGCTCAGGACCAGCCTCAACTGCATAGCGAGACCCTGTCTCAAAAAGACAAAAAAAAAAAATAAATAAAAATAAAAAAAAATATTTAAAATTAAATGCTCATTAAACATATCTCAATGTATTCTGATGATTTTCCCCACATCTTCATGTACAGTATTAGACCACATGTGATATATGGGGAAAGAATGTTGAAGTGGAGTGAATAATGACTTAATCAATAGACATTCAAAGCCAATATTTCCTAATAAAAGGCTACCCTAGTTGATTTGATTAATGCTTCATTAAATTTTGGATTGAGATACAGAGTACTTAAAAATTCTACCAGTCTACAGGACACAGCTTATTTTGGTGCTAATCTTTGATATCCAAACAGTCACTGTCACCATCATCAAGACAATTTGAACCCCACTAGTTACAGGAAATCATAGCCTCTGCAGTTATACACCCTAAAAGTGCTCCCGATGAAATTTTCTATCATCAAATAATATATTTTAATTATTTATAAAGATAGAGTCAGGGGATAGGAGCTAGTTCTGACTGATTTCATGGCTTCAATAACTCACAAATATCTTATCTCGACACAAACAACCATCCCTCTTCTTTTTGAAAGTACTTAAGCACAGACTTGAAGTCTCTTTACATTTGAAAAGTTCTCCTCATATTTAATCAAGTTAATCTCCATCTTTTAAGAAGAAATGTGGAATTCATTTTTGTATTGGCCTTTTTCATTTTTAAGATGGTGCTACTGATAAGTCTGACAATTTGAAAGGATCAGTCTAGCATTAAAGAATTCTTGTCCAATACCTATGAGAAGTTCACTCTTTTATTGAGCTTGGAGCTATGTACTTCAGCTCACGAAACTGATTATTTCCATGATTCTGTTCATAAACCAAGTTGAATGATAACCGAATCAATTTCAATGGTTAAGTTCCATGTCGGCCTTATAGGGAAATTCGATACATTTCTTGTTCAGCTTGGTTTGTGACCATAATTATGGAGAGAACTGAGCTTGTGACCTGAGGTATTACTGTATTACTTTTTCGGGGCTGTGAATAGAAAAGGATTGTGAATTTGTGTGGTTCAGGAAAACAAATTTATTGTCTCCCAATTTTGGAAACTAGAAATTGAAAATTCAAATGTTATCATGGCCATGGTTCACTGAAGTTGCCAGGAAAGATTATAGTTCACTTGTCTCTCCTAGCTTCTGGTAACCTCTGATGTCCCTTGCCACCTGCTCACTTCTTCCCACATCTTCATATCACCTGCCCTATGCTATGCCCTTCTCTATGTCCAAATGTTCTCTTTTTTACAAAAAACCACCTTAGTGATCTCATATTGAATTGGTCATCTCTGTAAGACTCTATTTTCAAATAAGGTCATGCCCCATGGTACTGAGGATTAGGACATCAAAATATCTTTTCTTTGGGGACACAATGTAATCTATAACAAATTTCAGATTTTTGTCCCAAGGTTTGCACCTCTGCTACCTGCCCAGATGAAGGCTTATCTCAGAAAGAGAAACATGACCTTGTTGTTTGGAGCTGTGGGCTGGGCTATTTTATTGTCACCCAGACCTCAGTGTTCTACTGCTTGACCTGAAGTCATGCTTCTGTGAATCTTTGACAATGGAATCATCTGCTACCTGCCTGCTAATTTAAATTACTTTCAGGGGTGCCTCCTTCTGGTGAGGGTAGTCTACAATGATACTTTTAAGTGCATCTCAAACACACCAAGAAAGCTTAAAACATGGATAATTTTTCAGTGGAGAATTGCATGGCACATTCTATAGGGATTTATTAAAATATAACCAGAAAATGCTGGTTTCATGTTAAGCTTAAGGTATTTAATATTTAGAAAGACAGTGATGATAAGCTCAAGTACTTATGTAATAGAATAACAGTATCACTAAGCTTCTCTTCTGGAAGGTTAAGAATATAGGTTTTCATACCAAAAATTAGAGAAAAAGAAGGACTACAGGATAGCAAATATTTTGGCCCTAGCCCTTCAAGGTCAGTGAGGACACAGGACCTAAAAGAACCTGTACTGTAGCATCCTACAACTCAGTGGTGTCCCAAATTTTCTGTTCAAGGAGATTATGGGGCCACAGAGGAAAGGGATACACAATGTATAATATGCCTAAGGAGAGTCACTAGAGAGAAAACATTCAGGCTTTCACAAAGAGCAAACAGGTCAAGCAATGACCATGACTCATCCAGATGGCTGACATTGACAAAGGTCTACAAAACACTGTACATGGTTTCAAGGTACATCCTGAGGGGATTTGATTGAACTTGTCAAATATGAAAATTACATGTTTTGGTATATAAGTCTTCCTTTAACTTGCCCTTAACCACCCAGCAGAAAAGCTTAACAATGAGGCATAGAAATTAAGATTAATACTAATCTAGAAAGCCAGATTAGTATGCTGAGCTGTGAAAGGCTCAAGTCAACAGCATCTGACATTTCCAGTTCTGCTGATAACCCACAACTATTATGGAATGTTGCTCTATGTATATAACTACTTTTAACTCAATGAGAAGAAATATTTATTTGTACTAATAGTGTTTAGAAAAGTTATCATGTCTGCATCTTGTACTCTGAAAAACTACTATGAAGACACAGTATGCATTGTATCAATTAGTGTGGCTGTCCTACTAACATGTTTTAAAACTGTCTCAATGTTATTTCTTATTAAAAGAAAAGAAAAAGAAAACTTAAAACACGAGTAATCTTCCAGTGGGGAACTGGGTGGCAAAGGTGTTTCGGCAAATAAAATAAAAGCTACTAAAAATTTCCTGATGAGTTTGTGGAGGCTCACCGTCTAAAGACAGATGGACACTTGATAAAGTATAGTCCAATCTAAGGATCAGCACTGGATGAGAGGTCTAGTGGTGGTAGGAATCTTATTTCAAGGTCTATTTACACATGTGAAGCACGTCCTAGAATTATGAAAGCAACTATTCAGCCTGAGCCATTAATGTATATTTTGATTTAATATGGATGGGGCGCTTCAAGAGACATCATCAAGAAATAAAGATCATTGTTTAGAATGGAATAAAATATTTACAAATCATATACCTGGTAAGATAGTAGTGTTTGGAATAAAGAGCTATTCTAAATCACTACTCAGTAAAAGCAATTGAACATGGGCAAACATCTGAATAGATGTTTCTTCAAAGAGCAGTTGCAAATGCAAACAGATTCAGGAAAAGACAGTGCATGCAAATCAGAACCACAATGGCATAGCACTTCCCACTTACTAGTGTTATCAGCAGCTGAGTTTGATAGAAATATTATAGGCAGTCCGACAGGGCCAGGCCCTCAGCAGGAGCCAGTACAGAAGGCCAGATACCTTCCAAGTGGGAGAGAGACAGCTACTTCCTCTGTGGGCCAGACCTCAAGATAAAAGATCAAAGAAATGCATACCACCCTAAAGATAAGCGTTGAGGATTGATATTCTAAATAGGCCTATCATCTTGAGAGCCTGAAAGAGTCACTAACCCAGACCTCTACAAGAAAAGTGCTTGTTTTGTATTTATCCCCACAAGTTATGTGATTGGCTTTCCCATTTGGTCCTGGATTTAATCAAGGACCTGAGTAAGTGTGCTTGCAAACTTACTGGTTAACAATAGTTTTGTCCCACCTCATGCTCACCTAGCCAGTTCTCATGCTTTCCACCCTAGATCTACCTCACACATAGTGTTGCTTTATAAAAATTTCTGGGAAAGGCAGATTCCTAGAGCAGCCCTTTTCACTCCCCTTCTGTCCTTCTCTCAGACGGAAGCTTTCTTTCCCTCAATAAATCTATTCCACTCTGAAACTATTTTTCCTAAAATTCATTCTTCAGTGTTAGAGAACAGGAACTCAACCCAGTTCACACTGGGAGTTTTATTCTCCTGTATCAGTAGGATGACTGACTGTCCTCTGTACAACACAAAATTTGAATGCTGTAGAGGAGGTAGAACAACTTGTGGAAATGTACAGTGCCATACCTGTTGTGGAATGCAATTTGTTGATCTTTCAAAACTTTCAACAGAATTATAATATAACCAAACAATTTCACTCCTAAGCATATATCACAGAGTAGTAAAGATATGCATTCATATAATAACATGTCCCGGGATGTTCCCAGAGACATTGTCTATGATAGCGATGTTCAGAAATGAAACTCCCAACCTGAAAGGTACCTGGGACGGGTTTGTGTTCTCTAAAACGGAAGAAAGCATTTTAGAAATAAATGGAAGAGCGGAATGTTTATTGCGGAAAAGAAACCTTTTGCCTGAGAGAGGAACAGAAGGACGACCCGAGTGGGTTACCCAAGGAAGCCGTCTCTTGCAGGGTTTTTATAGAGTAAAAGCGGGTCTAAGGTGGAGAACGTAGGAACTCACTTAGGCGAGCCTGAGGTGAAACAAAACTATGCTCAATCAATGAGATTACAAGCAGCATTGCTCAGGCAAAGTGGATGAAATCCAGTACTAAGAGAGGAAGTAAGTCACTCAGCAGGGGGGCATGAATATGGGACCGGATCTCTTCCTGTTGGGGGGTTGCCTTAGTTACTCTTTTGGCCTCTTTCAATGTGATTGATACCTATTTAGAATATCAATCACTGATGCCCATCCCTAGGGAAGTGTGTGGCTGCATTTGTTTACTCTTTTGTCTTGAGGTCTGGCCCATAGTAAGAGTGTCTGTCTTCCAAAGTTGTAAAGTCGCCTTGTCTTCCACATTGTCTCTTCGAGGGCCTGGCCTAGTCTGGCAGGTTATAATATTTGTATCTAATTTAGCTGCCTACAACACTAGCACAGAAGTGGGACCAACTCAAATATCTATTGACTGATGAATACATCAATAAATGTACAATGGAAAATCAAGCAGCTATAAGAGAAACAAATTAGTGATACATACTACAACTTGGATAAACATTGAAGTCATGTTCAGTAAAAATCCCCACCAAATCCTCAATAACATAGACACAGCCCATTTATATACATCACGTAGAATAGTAACATCCTCAAAATGGTTACCAGAGTCTGAGGCACTACAAGAATGGAAAGTAACTGCCAACAGATATAGGGTTTGTCTTGGAGAGTAATGTTCACGTTCTGGAATTTAATAACACTCTCAGTTGCACATCCTTGAATATACAAGAACTACTGAATTATGCACTTTGAGGTGGTGAGCTGTATTATCTACGTTTCACATGTCAGTGATACTGTTGGACAAAAATGTTTCAATCTCTGACTAACATTCACTGGTGATTCATGCAAACATTAACTAGATCCATTGTTTACAGTCAGGACCACCACTTTTTTTTTTTACTCCAGGGGGAAGTATTTTATCATAGGTATTTAGAATTATTGCTGTATGGTGATAATGAATAGCAGACAGACTTAAAAAATTGTTAAGGAAATTATGCTGAAGCACATTAATCACTGCATGTTTGTAAGAATCACCCAGCTTCCTGAAAAAGATATACGGGAAGTTTCACCGTTGGGCCAGCCAGCAGGGATAATCAGTACCCAGTTTTTCACCGGTGTTTCTATTGAAGTTCAGCCTTTTCTCCTCCCTGGTGCCACTAGAACCCTGATCCCCAGCACCTCTACTAGAGGGGAGTGCGGGAGATGAAGGCCAAATGCAGTGAGCACAGCGGGTGTCTGGCTGCCAGCCTGGAGGAAGGGCCGGATGCAATGAAGAGGGACTTGGAATTCTAGACAGGTATGTACTTTCTTGTTATTATGAGTCTAAGAAATATAATACTTGATGCTAACTTTGTGCTATTTAAAATGATGATCATAGACAACATTGTTTTATCTCAAAGTATCACATGGAAAAGATGAAAACTGGAACCCATTTGCATTCATCAGGTTTATTTTGAATTATCATGGGGAAAAAAAAGCTAGGAGAAGAAAGTTAAGTCCGATGTAAACAACCATTTAAAGCTAATAGCAGGCATTGAAGGTTAAGATCTCTTTTACTGCCACAATGTGGCTAATTTTACTGGGTTTCATTTACAATCTTGGAAGCAAGTTTGGGTTAAGTAATACAGACATTTGAAATTTAATCCTCTGGAAAGTAAAGCTGAAAGATGGAACAAAAAATATTTTGTATCTGGGGAGAGAAATAACAATTTCAATTTCACAGTAAAATTAATATTAGCCATCCTGCTCTGATCGGACAGTGGAAACTACAAGTGTGTGCCAAAATTTTATTTGTGAGACTCCCAGTTGTAAAATGTAGAGCCAGAATTTTTCATCCTTAACATTGGACATTCTGCCTTGCTAAGTAGACAAAAGAAGCTAACAATTTTTAAGAGAATAAATATAGAAATTTTAACTGAGGGCTAGTTGAGATGTGGTCCTGTTCATATTTCCCATTGCAGCATCATGGTTTATGATGCTGTGAATTATAAAGCAAGGAATACATTGTGTTCAGCTAAGATTCATTAGAATCTAAGTAACAACAGAATTCCAATATAGTGTAGATCAAGTCTTAAAAATTGGTAACCCTTCTGTCATCACCTTACTGATGGTTTAGGAAAATATTTTAGACATTTGCCAAGCTTTATTCGTTTTCGACATTATGTAGTCATTTCTCACTGATCTATGGACAATGATCTGATATGTACATTACTTCCAGCCCTTTGGCCCAAATGACAAAGGGAAGGGCTGGAACTTTGTGAATGGAGCTGTGTGAATAGCCCTGCAAGTGTTGGTTTTAGTTTTGACAAAGCCAGAGTTAGTGGATTCTTCATTATGATTCATGGCCTCTAGTAGGCAGCAGGGCAACAAATGGATCCATGACCACAGCTCTAGTTCTGGTTGCTTTGATCCTTGCCAGTGACCTGGAAAACTCTCTTAATAATAGGAGCGCAAAGATTCATTCTGTGCAGTGACTTGTTTATTCTTGTTTGGGTCAAATTGTTTATGAAGGAGGGTTTAACTGAAGATGTTGCATCTTGAAGCTGGGGACAGTGGGCTGAATTTCAGATGCTTTGCACCTGCCCTTGTGTTTAAGGAAGATGGCTAAATAATTTGGGGCTAGGCAGCCTTGTCCTTTGTGTTTACCCATCTGCTAATACCGAATAACAGCAGCAACCACCATTCAGTGGTTACCTGAGCTGATTTTTACTTAGCTTGTTATTTAATCGCCAGCGGGAAAAAAGCTAAGAAGTATACGTGTTATTGTCAGCATTTTAAGGATGATGAAATGGTGTCTAAGAACTCTGTAAAAAGAGGATGTTTTTTCTCTTTTTGGATATTGTGCATATTCATGAATATGTGCATAGTGCTAGTGGAGGGTTGTGTGTGTTCGCATGTATATGTACATGTGTATGTGCAAGCATGTGTGTGTGTGTGTGTGTGTGTGTGTGAGACTGGTGACTAAACCTCAACACCATGCCTGGGACATGAGAGTGTTCAGTAAAGTAAGACTTCTTTCATCCCACTGAGCACCGACTATTTTGCCATTGCCTGCCTGGCTCAATAGATAATGGCGGAATTGGATTAAAAGCTCACTAAATAGATTTTGCAAGTTGGCTTTCCTTCTGTAATTAGCTTTCTGACAATTTGAGGGGTAATTGGTTGATGGAAAAAATAACTGATAGTAAAGATTCTTTATGAGGTGAGCATGTATCACTGTTTTCACTCTTTCCATCAGTACTGAATTCACAAAAAGGCTCATAAGTTAATGATATAGGAATTATATTCCTAAATATTCCATAGTAATTACAATCGACGTTTTTCTTTTAATTAGCAAATAGTGTTCATTATGTTTTAGATAATTATTACATATCATTTTATTTTATTTCTTTATCAGTTGTGGCAGGCAATTGTATTTCTACAGGGTATAATTTTTATCATGTTAGTTTGAAATTTGATTGCAAGATTATGCAGTATACAATTCAATGTGTTCAAAGTACCTTGAATTTGGTCATGCCTTTTTTCCTTCATATAGGGGTATGATAAATAAAGATTCAAAATTAGTGAAGGCTGGGGACACCTACTTGGGACCACCCTCCTGTCCCTCTCTCAGACAGCAGCTTTCTTTCTCTCAAAAAATATGTTCTGCTCATTAAAAAAATTAGTGAAGGCCCGTAATGGTGGAATTTGTTTAAGTGCTCCAAATTGAGTGACCCCAGGACTTGAATTTAGGAACTTTAAGATGTATCCCATCGTGTTTACTATCTCTTTGAAACTTATTATTTTCTACTAATCAATGAACATGATGTAGAAATGCAATCAATAAATAATAGAGGCAAATACAGTGCTAAAACAGCAATGCCATATATAATTACTCTCTAATACTGTAATTTTGTATACAGAAAATGCAACTATTCTCAGCAACTCTGACCCCTGAAGGAGCTCAGTAGCATGCAGCATGCAGCCTCTAGCTTTCCTCTGCCCTGTCTTTGAGTAATTGGGCTGATAATGCCCCTCATTACTCTGCTACAGGATTTACAGTGCCAGTTTAGCTATGACAGGAAATCAGTAGCAGTATGCATGTTGCTTGAGCTCAGGCAGACCTCCTTGCTTCTGCTTTGATAATATTATTTATGATGATGGCAAGACCATAGGCTGCACACATTATAGCTGTTGTTGTATTCAGACATTTGGGGCTATCGCACCCAGATGCCCAGTTACGATTTGTCTTAATAACTTGATTATCTGATTTACTACAACTTCTGCAGTGTTTAAATGGCAGCCTGTGAGGCAAAAGTTACATGAAATGAACGCTGTTATTATGCAAGGCAACCAACTTGGTTTTCAATAAGATCCTATCAGAAGAGTGAGCCGAGGCTATGATTATGTGGTCTTTCGGAGACTGTGAGGATATTAAACATGAAGTGAAACTCTTGCGTTCACCTTACTTCATTTTGTTCTGAGGAGTTTAAATAATACAGCTTAAAGCCATCAGGACATTGTCAGGGAATAACTTTCCTGTTTAGATTTGGTCATGCAGTCTGTTTAACATGGCATGTTGTCTTTCCCAGCATCCCTTAGGGCATGCAGGGAGAAAGGCATGGGCTTCTTGAATAATTAATATGGTTTTCAGAGCAGTAGTCATGGAAACCCAAGCAGTGCCACATATTTGGATTCTAAGAATTAGGCACATTTTGAATATTCCATTTAACCAAAAGAAGGCAACTATCCCCCAAAGACAAATGCTTCTTATCTATTTCCCTACTTTAGTGAAATGAATATGTTTGTGTATGTGTGTAAAAAACAACATCCATGCCTCATGATATGCCCGTTTTTTATATTTTGGTATTTGACTCGTTTGATTGGCTCCTTTTATTTTATATTGGAATTCTCTGTTTAATTGTGAAGTTTTCACCAGCAACGTTCTGTTCGCATACTTTCTTGCTGTTCAGTCACAGGTTATTACTTTTTTATTAAAGAGCAAATGTAGGTTTTAATTTACAATAGAATAGCACAGATCACTCACTGTTCTGTGTATCTCTAAGGTATCACATCCTTTGTAATGCTGCCTCAAACCTCTGATGATATTAAGACGTGGAATTTTTTAGTGCACTCAGACAGTTGTTCACAAAAATGACTAAAATGTCACAAAGTTTCTAGATCTGCTCTGCTAGAGCAGTTGTATTGGCTCTTTTGTCTCGAAAAGGTAACTGTTCAGAATCAATATTGTCATTACCTTGGAGGTGTGTGTGTGTGTAAGAAGTCAACCAGGCAATAGCAAAAAGCTATCATCTAGTTTTCAGTAATCGTGTACGTGTAAAGAATAAGGATTACTGGAAGTTATTTATAGAATATGAACCTTCTAGTTTCATAAACTGCATTATCTTGTTATTTGCTTGGATGTATTTCACAAACAATTGCAGTATCTAAGACTTTAAAGCCTCAGTATTCTTACACTGATGGAGGAAGTGATTAGTAATATCATTAACAAATAATAGGAAAGGGAAAAGGATCAAGCGAGGCACATACCTATTTTAGTTACACCTTCTCATTTTCTGTTTCTACCCACTTGTTTCTTGTTCCCAACAATTGCTTGGCTCAGGGGAGCCAGCACAGGCCTGGGTTGTTTCATTCCTTGTGCTGAGTACCCTGAAAAGTGGGGTCTCTCCTTGGAGCCTAGAGTCTCCCCTTCTCTTTCCTCGATCCTTTCTTGCTCATAAATATACCCCGTGAGATCCACGTGTTTTCCTGCAAATGCCCACATTCACGGCCAGGCCACTGTGTAGCACTGGCTTCGGTTCCACCTGCTTCTCTCCTCGCAGGCCCTGTGGGGACTTTCATTAGGATTCTGACTTTGTCCCAGGCCCTGCTTCCCTCCATCTGTTGATAAGCTGCAGCTCTTCTGTGATTCTTTTTGGAATTACAAGGCAAACGCTGGACTGATGCTTTAGCAAAAGCTCCCAAGTCTTTCTGCTGCTGTGCAGTGGATTCATTCTTTTGCTGCCTTCAGTGGCTCTTGTGTGACACTTCAAATCTGGGCCTTTAAATTTTCTGTAAACTGATTCATTCAGAATATTGCAGCTACCACTAATTGGAGGGCCCTGTTCCCATTCTTTTATGATCCTTCAAATATTTCTCAGCTTGGGGAATGTGCACTGCCATGCTTCTGCAGGCTGCCCTCTTCCCATTGCCCTCTGCTTTATTCCTGCAGTGGTATCTTTCACATTCCCCTTGGTTGTTCTATAAAGGCCGAGCTGTCACTTTTGGTAGCTTCCCAGCATCTTCTTTTCTACTATTTTATTTTATTTTTTTTTTATGTATTTAGCACAGGGTCTACAGGTTCTCAGTACACGGATTGGGCTTGTAGTAATCATCATGTTTTCAGCTTTCCAAGCACTGTGATTATACGTGCCCTATCCCAGTCACCATGTGGTGCACCCCTGGGGCAGGGCTGGCATGGCATGCCATGCATCGAGCCCCAGTCCCTGCGCCTGCCAAAGCAGGTGCTGTAGTCCGCTGAGCTATCTGGACAGCCCTTCCCAGCATCTTCTCCCCTCATCATTTTTTTTGTCTCTCATTCCTTTGAGAATTACACTCAGGCCCCATCTGGGACCCTTTCCTGAGACCCACTCCTTCCAGGCTGAACTCAGTGTCTATGAGCTAAGCGCATCACAGCACTGGTGGGTGTCTGTGAGTAGTCTGCTTTACTGTAGGTCCCTGCTGCCCTGCAACTTCGATGTTGCTGGGGACCAGGGCTCTCTGCTCTTTGGTTTTCTGGCATGAGCCCTTTATGCAGTATCCAGATCGTTGTAAGTGTCCACTACATATTCTTCACATCTAACTCACATGCTGCACTCTGAGGATTATTAAGTCACTTTTATTCACCTTATAGTATTTTTGCTGTCTACAGTTTTTCATTTTAAGGGAGACAAATACGTGGGTGGAGGCACTCCGAGACATCATACTTGTCACCTACCTGGCACTCAGCAGGACAAAGATATTTGAATATGGAATTGAAACATTGATTTACCAAGTTAGGCTGTTTCCAAATCTCTCATTGTGAGGTATGAAACCATTACAGAAAAATAAGTGTGCAGGTTGTCCAGGGACAAAAATGTTCAATCGGCCTTCAGACAAATTTTTATTGAAGTTGACCCACCACCACAGCAAACCTTCAAGGTCACCTCAATTAACCACACAACAAAACAACACAAAAACCGATTTCCCCTGGAAAGAGGTTCAGGGGTTCCACTGGAAGAGATGCCTTTTCCTAGGGCTGTGCCTATGCGTGATCCCAGTCACAGATTTCCTTCCTAGGCCTGAGTCAGCTACCCTTCAGCCATGCTTGTTAGCACGGCGGCTAAGCTCTTTTGAAGCAGCAGACAACAGAGCACTTGCAAACTTACAAAAACTGTCTGGGATTGGGAATTTGACCGCCCTTAGCATGATCCAGCCACAGATGATATCAAATAGTAATTGGCCGTCAAAGTGTTTGTGCAGTATCACTTAGGCAGTGTTGTTAGTTTCCATATACCGAAGTCAAAGCCCAAGTATGTCTGTAATTAATGGCTGAAAGTTTTGAGTGGAGCCTCTGTGTTGGTTCCCAGATGGGCTCTGCTGTATCTTGTCTGTAAATAACCCTGGAGTGTACACATGCCTATAGAGAGCTACATTTTATCTTAGGTGCACATGCACGATTTTCTCTGAGTTCAGTACAGGGCCAAACACGATTCAGTTCAGTGAGTGACATGCTTTTATCAGCAGCATGTGTATCACTCTATACAGGTTTTGAAAAATAAAGTGATTGTTGTCATTTGCCATGCTAAAAAGAGAGTTGTCTGGAGTAATATATTTAAATGATGTTATTAGTTATTTATGCCCCCGTATAAATGCTGTTTCATGTTTGTCTTATTAAATATAAGTGTATTGTAAGAATCTTCTACTGCTCCGATACCTACATGAAAACTGAGCTAAATGAAATTAGGGAGCAATCACTGCATGCAGTATGTGGAAACCAAGCTAAACGAGTTTGATGATTTGGCCTGTGCCTGGAAAGCTTGGCACGACACTGCCAGCTGGGATTTGTTGCACTCAGTCTGAGATGTGGCGTCGGAGATAGGATAAAAACTGAAAGTTTCTTCATTGCGAGGGGCTATGAATAACATGGACGAGGAGCAGAACTCAGCCTGGACTTCTTGGTTGTGTTGGGAATGAACAGAGAAGACAGGGAACTATCCTTTTGGAGCTACCATTAATTCCTGTGGATCTTATGGCTAGCTTGTGGCTTAAAAAACTGTCCCACACAGGGCTAGTTTACTGCAGCCTTTCCTACTGAAAACGGAGCAGAGCACACTTTGCTGCCGATTACCAAAGTGCCTCCGAGGAAGTGGCCCATCCTTTGCTTCTGCAGGAAGGGCTCCATTTGCCGGGATACACTTGTCTGCTCAGATCTACGGGCTTTTGGTATAGTGCTGCCTATTTGCCAGATGCCTGTGACTGACAACAAGCCAGTGAAGCCTGTGGTTATCAAATTGAAGTCGGCTTCTAGGAGGCACCTTTAGGCACTTACCCTTGGAACCAGCTCATGGTCCTTTTATAAAAGGACTCCCAAATTTAAAAAAAAAAATCCATGGATGATTCTGTAAGGTAAAACAAGCAAAATAAAATGAGAAGTATTAACTTCTTCTTTAAATAATAGAGTTGCAGAAAAAGCCAAAACTATCTTGAAAAGAAAATACTTTGAAGTAAGCCACTTCATTGAGATGAACTCAAAAGATACAAGCGCGTGCGCGCACACACACACACACACACACACACACACACATCACAGATGAGAAGGTTGTAAGTAAATTTTATTTTCAATTAAAATAACGTGAAAGCTCAACTTCACAGGCTTATTAAAGCTATATTTTCTTATTTTTATTTTGATGTACAAAAAGTCCCATGAAACATGTTTTTGTCTACCAGATTCTCTCTATGTCAACAGTTTTGTATCTTGTCTTCCACATTCCCTCACAAATCAATAAGTATGTATATGAGCACACATACATTGTTTGAAAATAACGTGCAGACACCCCTTTACCATTAAATAGTTCAATATATGTTTCCCATTTAAGAAGATATTCTTTTATTTTTTTGATATTCATTTATATAAGCCACCTATTTTGACTAAAATCAAGAAGCTAACACTACTAGTAATTTAACTATTTTGATCTAAAGGATTTATTCATATTATTTATTTAGTTTTTGTACCAAGAATCAAACTCAGGACATGGTACCTGCTCAGCAGGCACTATCCCACTGAGCTATATCCCCAGCCTCCTATTTATTTAATCAATAATTTCCTCCAAAATGTCCTTTGTAGCAAGAGCAAATCCAATATTGAACAGGGTATCTGGTTATTATGCCCCTTCAGTGTCTTTTAATGTGAACCAATCCATCTTTTTTATTTTATGACGAATATTTAGAAGAGTACAGGCCAGGAATTAGGCAACATTTCTTCCATTTTGAGCTTGTCTTAGGTTTCTTTGTTACTGGATTCAGCTTAGGCACTGTTGACCAGAATGCCACAGAAACAATGTGTTATGTAGGGAGTTATGTTAAGGTTCAGCAAATTATTTTGTTTCATAACAAAATTTTACCTACAAGCCATCTGAAGAAGCAAGAAAGCATAAGAATGGGCATTTCTTCAGAGAGGACATACAGTGGGTCAAAAAACAGAAGAACATATGACAGTATCACTGTGTCAGTCAAATACAAGTCAAAACCACAAAATCTAAGCCATAATGCAGTAGCATGCCATAGTGCTAATGCTTAAGTAGACACATAGTAACTGGTATGAAAATATGGAGAAATCCTTGTGCATTGCTGATAGAATATATGTGGTGTGGCCATTGTGGAAAGCAGTATGGCAGTCCCTTAAGAGTTTCCGTCTACAGTTGCTATCTAATTCAATGGTTCCACACCTAGGAATGTGCCCAAGACAACTGAAAGCACTGTCTCACACCAGAAGTTGTATGTGAATGTTCCGAGGAGCACTAATCATAAAAGCTAAAAGGTGGAATCAGCCTAAATGTCCATCAACTTATTCATGGAAAAATGAAACAGTAGTCAGCCACCAAAGGGAATGAGATACTAATATATGCTACAAATTATATAAGCCTTAAAGATATTATAGTAAATGAAAAGACTCAGAAAAGGCAATGCGTTGTGTCATTCCATTTGTACAAGATGTCCAGACTAGGCAAAGCCACTGTGACAGAAAGAAGACCAATATTTGCCACAGGCTGGAGAGGATAAGGGAACAAATGTTTAATGGTTTTCCTTTGGTGTAAAAAAAATGTTGAATTAATGCTAATGATTTCATAACCCCATAAGTACACTAAAACACTAAATCACACTCGCTAAAGTGATGAATTATAGGATATATGAATTACATTCTGGCAAAGAGAGTTCACTGACTAGTTTAGCATTCATTTATGAATCCATTGAATCAGTTCTTATGATGGATGCCAAATGGCGACTTTAATCACCATTAAAATTAGAGGATGATTAGTTCACAGCAACATTAAGCAGAGGGAACAGAGAGCCCCCATATATTCTCTGTCACCGTGTAAGTGTCGCCTCCCCCCTGTTTATCGACACTCCCCACTGCAGTGGTGTTTTGTTTACAATTCATGAGCCTACATTAATACATCATTATCCCCCAAAGGCTGTAGTTCAGGGCAAGATTCATGCTTAGTGTTCTATATTCTGTGGATTTAAACAAATTTATAATGACCCTGAGTCAGCCTTCTAGTATCATTCAGAGTTGTTTCAGTGTTCCTAAAATGTTCTCTGCAATGCTTTAAAAAATAAACACCATTTGAAATTTCTGTTGGCTTTCTACCCTAATGACAAATTTCCCCATCCTCATCACGCTCTCTTTTCCTTCCCGTTTCTCTCTGCCATTCCTTCCCTGTTTTTCTTTCTCCCTCCCTCTTTTTCCTCTTCCCTTTCTTTGTTTTTACTGTAGATCACTGTGTATCTTAGTTAACGAGGGAAAACTCTATACTTCTGTACTATTGTTTTCTACTTTGAGGCCACTTTGACCAACAAGAGACACATGAAGATGTTCTTGTGTTTTTGACTTGTCCCTATGCTTCTTTAAGTTCTGTCCTTAATTTGAGTGTAAAAATACTCCCAGGTCATCTTGTATTCTTACTCTTTCAGCACTGTGATCATCTATTTTACAGGGAATCTTTTCAGAGAAGAACAATATTTCCTAAACAAGATCGTACAATACGTTTATTGCTTTACCATGGATTCTAAGTTTGCTCAGCAAATAAACTGAAAGCACATATATGTACATATATCTATATACTTACATACATATGCATAGGATATTTCCATAATTTTCACTCACAAATAGCTATAGAAACACATTGAAATCTGTACATTTGAACCTCTACCCAAAATTTCCACTCAATACCACAGAGTTCATTCTACGGTTATCCGTCTATGTATTTATGACACTGAGTAAGGAAGTCTTAAATAATAAATAATAAATTGTTTGTACAAGAAAAAGTTACTGTTTCAATTCAAAATTTATTTCCAAATACTGTGAGCTAGGGAACATTTTTTAAAATGATTGTGAAAGATTTGAAGGAAATATTGGAATCTGAGAGAGACAGAGAGAGAGACAGAGAAAGAGAGAGAGAGAGAGGAGACAGAAGAAAATAGCTGATGTAACAAGAGAGTAGTTAAGGAAGAGAGTGAAAAACCACATTTTATTATGTCTGCTTAGCAGCAGTGAGGAGTTAAGGGCAGCTTGACCTGATTATTCGTCCAAGGCGTCATGTCAAATAATCACATTTTAAAAAACTGGATACCTATTTATTTTGTGACAAATGCTCTTTAGGACATGAAAGAAGCATAAGATTCAGCCTCGACCTTAAAGAACATCAGATCAAATTGGAGAAATCCATCAAACATGTACAAAAAGAAAATCAAATCTTTCAGAGTTGGAAAAACACTGAAGGCAGTCTTCCAAGGGTTTAGATAATGACTTGATTCATGGTTTGCCCCAGCTCCTGAGTATATGATAACTGCTTCCAGATCATGAGGAAAAGGACTCTGAGATCTGGGTGAATCAAGGGGTGCCTGAAGTTGAGCTGGGATTTAGGGGACAGAGGTTTGAAAGCCACAGAGGTCTGTGAAAGGAACTAGGTGCAGAAGCTGGAAGGGCCCACGGGTTCCATGGGTCTCTGCCACGCTGGGACTGTGATGCTACTTCCTTACCGGAAATGAGCACAAAGGGAAGAATGTAGGAGACATTATTTCAGAAGGGTGCATGAACCAGTCTTATTGCTTACAGTCAATCTTAAAACACATGTTGCCATCACATTACAGAGAAAGCAGTAGAATAATAGCAGTTATATGAGAGTAAGTATATAGTGGGCATTGTATGTGGTTTTCCTTCTTCGATCCATGTATTTTCTTTTTAAAAAATTTAGTTAATTTTAATGCAAAACAATGAGATAGTTTCAAAACAGATTAGTATAACAGTTATGATACATTGTATATTGCTGTCTTCATAGTAACTGTTCAGAGTACAAGATGCAGACATATCTCTCCTAAACACTATTAGTACAAATCTTGGTTCTCATTGAACCAACAGAAAGTAGCTGCACATCTATCCTATTTTGTATATAAAGATATATTTTTTTAGTACAAAATGCTTCTTCATTTACATCTCTCTTTTTTGTTTTGATTTGTCAGAGATGGGTACTCCATTGCCACTGAACTATTGTAGGTGCTTGAATTCAGTAAAATAACCCAACATAGCTCAGCGGTCCATAATAGTAGTGGGTTATCCACAGACCTGGCGCAGGTTTATACCAGCATGTATACCGGCAAGGGCCGGGAAGATACCTTCATAGCACTGTATTTTCTTGCGAATTTCATTATGCAGCTATTACCATCATTCTAATTTAAAGACAAGGGCAAATCGAGGTGCACAGCTGTCAACTGGTTTGCCCACAGTTGCACAGCTGGTATAACTTGGTTAGTATCCCAGAATCCAAGGCATCATATTAAGACATGTAAAGTTTCCTCTGTAGGTAGAGGGAAGTTTTTCAATCATATGTGCACTTCCAAAGCTCTGTCTGCATTTTACCCCTTTATGTTTTTCTTTTTATTGGCTTTTCTTCTTTATCCTTTCCTTACTTTCCCCATCCTAGCTTGTCCAATTTCACAACATCTATTGTACATTTGGTTCTTTATTTGCTTTTGCATTTTCTTACACCAGGGAGACAATGCTATATTTATACATACGAGTCTGACTCATTTCATTTAAGACTATGGGCTCAAGTTGTGCCTATTTACCTAGCAATGCCTCAGATTTATCCTTTTTATGGAAGACAAATACTCCATAATATATTTTAAAAATATAATAGAAGACAATCTGAGTCATATGATGACAAAAGTTCTTCTTTATCCATCCTGTGGATGAGCATGTTGGATTGTTTACCAAATTTATGTGGTACAAACTGTGCTGGTAGAAACACGGGTGTATGCACATCTCTGTGGTATGATGCTTTTAATTATTTTTCAGACAATACCAAGGAGAACAACTGAGTGAAATGATACCTGCAGTTGTATTTTTTTAATGCCTCCCTACACAGATCAGACTGGTAGTTGTCCTCCTGTTTTCAGCCTCCCAAGTGCTGGGAATACAGGCTCACACCACCATGCTCAGTCTCAGTGACTGCCTTATAGTGTCCCGGGGGCCAGCTGGCTCCGCACACCAGAGATTGAACCCCGGTCCCTGAGCCTGAGTAAGTAGGTGCTCTTATTTCATTTCTGGTCATAGTGATTTTTTGAGAAAAAAAAAGAGGAATCAAAATATATCATGCCCCTACCCCTGCACACAGCAATATCCCTGATCCTGAGCCAGTGATAGAGTAGGTGTGGTGGCACGTGCCTGTAACTGCAGCACCAGGGAGGCCAAAATCAGGAGGAGCACTACAAGTCCGTGCTGTGTATTGAGACTCTGTACACAGACACACACAAAAAAAACTTTTAAAAAGTATGCATGGGAGGGTCTGGGGAGATAGCTCTGTGGCACAAGTGCCTGCTTGGCAAATGCAAGGTCATCAGTTCGAAACCTGGTCCCACGAAAAAAAAAAATACATGGCTATAAATTTCTTCTGATAAGATCATTATGCTTGTCTAAAATGTACCAATAAACTTAATGTAAAAAATAAAATTGTGCAGTTGTGAAACAGTTACTTATATATGCAGAGTTCTGTTAAGCAGTTACTGAAGCAGCCTCTGCTGTGAAGTACAGAAGCAAGAGCCAGAGAGGAAGCTCTAGGTGACAGCGGTTCTCAACTTCTGGGTCACGACCCTGGTGGGGGTCGAATGACCAAAACACAGGGGTGGCCTAAAGCCATGCTGAATCATAGCTGTAAGGAAATTACAGTTTTGAAGTAGCCACCAAAATTAGTTTTGGGTTTGGGGTCACCACAACATGAGGAACTGTGTTGCAGGGTCACCGGCATTAGAGAGGTTGAGAACCACTGGCCTTTCCCCCTGGCCGCCTCCATTAACATGCATAGTACTGTGCAATGCAGGAAGCATCTCACTGGAATAAAGTTACAGCTGTGTACACATCAAGAATTCAATTTTGGCAGGTGCACAGGTAGGTGAAAGTGTGTGTGCTAAGATTATTTCCCATCCTTTAGAGAATATAATCTTCTTTAAAACGTTTTCTGAACATGTTCTCTGAGGGCTCACTGAGTGTGTAGTTGTATAAATACTCCTTCGTGTTATGATGTAAGTACTAGCCCAGCAAACACACAACATTAACTATCCATAGGGTTTGTGGATATTTAGAAGTTCTTTACCTCACGTAAAGAACTTTACCTCACAGGACACATTACTGGTGCGGAAGTGGGGGAATCAGTAGAATTAGTGGTGTTTATATTAACAGAAGATAATCTGAGCCATATCATGACAGAAATACTTCTTAGGCTTTTGGGGCTTGAGGAGATTAATATTCCACATGCACTCCTAGCAGGTGACGTCACCTTTCCTTCGTCTCATGAGCATGCCATATTACAAAAGGATACTAGACAAATTGTTGAACTAGAGTGGCAACAAATGGGTTAGCAATCCTGTGGAAATACTCCTTAGACTGAACACTGTCAGGCTTCGAATTAAGCAAATATATGCCTGGATCATGTTTCTAGTGCAGTTTTAATATTTGAGACAAAGAATTCTTCAATGTTTGGAGTGTGCGACAGTTATTAGACTAATAAGGGATGTTCTTCTGAATACTGTTACACATATCACTAGTGAGCAAACTACTTTTCATTGTCTACATTATCTTAGGCATTACGGACAATGTAATCATTGAATTATGGCCTTCCAGAGTGGGCAATAATATTTCTCTGGTGCACTCTTGTCTTTGAGTCAATCTTTGGGTTAAATGACTTGGGATGTATTTGTCTAATGTGACAAAACAGCCTTTACTTCCTCTTCCCTCCCTCTCTCTCTTGCCCCACTTCTTTATTTTTCTTCCCACAAATACTCACTTAACTGCCTACCTTCTAAGTCCAGACCCAAGCTTGGCATTGAGGAACATGCAATGTGTATGGTGTGGACGTTTTTCTTGCTTTCATAAGCACAGCCAGGTACTCCTAACACTTGTCTCTAGACTAGAGCATGTACACTGGGCCATTATACGCCTAGGGCTTCTCAGGAGGAGGCCATCTACAAGGCCAGGGCTTTTGTGCATTAAACAAATGTGGTTGCATCATCACATAGCCAGCATTTCGCGTGTTGCAGGGACATGTTCAGGAAGGGTTATTAGTTGTAACTTGAAGTTCACAGTGTTTCCAAACCCAGAAAGGACTTGCTGCTCCAAAACTGAATGAGCAATGGGAAATTACTTTTAAATATATTGCTCATGATGAAAAAGCATGCATTTTAGTGTATGAATATTTTATTAAGCGAAGAGTGCCTGTGACTAGCTTTAGGATTTTGTAATATCCAGCTTGAAATAGGCAATAAATTTCATAATTGGAAAAAGAAAAGTGATTACAAAAACATGGTTTTAAGGGGATAATAACTCCTGGAAATAGCACGTGGATGCATACCCACTTGAGCGAGCATTAGAGTACTGTGTGTTGAAAAAGGCTGCGAGTGAAAGCTGGAGTTCAGCCCTTACGAGCAAGCATCACATTAAAGTTACCTTCATTTCTTACTAAGGGAAAAACTCCTTATGGTGAAAAGTGAATGAACCAGATTCTGTATGTTTGCCTCTCTCTAAATGCCTTTGAAAATGACACAGATCGGACCCAGCATTCTGGGCAGTTCCATCGAAAAAGTAGGTTTATTGCCTTAGAAACGCATCTGGTTTTCATGCCTCCTTAGGCAGCTCTCCTTGTTTTCCTAGGCGTTATTCCTTCCCATGTGTGTTCACGTCTCCGAATTCCCTGGGCCCCCTGTGTTCGTGTTTTGCATAGCACGTGTCCCACGTAGGCTTGATGATTGTATTGATTTTCTAGGAGTTTCTGGTTCTTCCAAAAGGCAGCCCCCAAGTTCCTGTGCATGGGGCAGCAATGTGCTTTCTGCTGTGGTGGCTATGTTCATCCTGAGAATGGCCCTTTGGATGCTATTGGTTGATTTTGCCAGATTAAAAAAAAAAAAAAACAACCAAACAAACAATAAAACTCTGCTCCATTACTTTCTCCAGCACTGGTCCACACACATTCCATATGCTCTCACTGACACATACCAAGCAAAGCCTTGCAAGTGTGCAGGAAATGTCACTATTAAATCCAAAGTAGCCATAATTGTTCCTAGGTGTAATATGTAGACATTTCTTTGTTTTTTGTTTTTTGGTCTTTTTGTCTTTTTGAGACAGGGTCTCGTTATCTAGTTCAGGCTGGCCTTGAGCTCACTTTTGCAGCCCAGGCTGGTCTCGAACTCACACCAATCCTCCTGCCTCAGCCTCCCGAATGCTGGGATTACAGATGTGAGCCACCATGCCCAGATAAATGTACACATTTCTGATACTTTTTTTTTTTTTGAAACTGGGGATTGAAGTCAGGCCCTTAAGCTTGCCAGGGAAGCACTTATTCTACTGAGGTGTCTCCCCGGCCCTCCTCCTCCTTCTTTTCATTTCCATTACAATTGTATCAATTAACTGAAGTCATCAGGAGCTCTGCTAGTTTTAAGGGTTTCCATTACAGAAATGGCAGAGGTGGTGTAGGTTTCATAGTTGTCATCTCAGCAGGTATTCACTTTCCTGGCCCTTCTTACCAACTACAGAGAAGCTATTTATGGTAGAATGAGAAAGTCTTGGCCTATGAATCCTGCATTCATGAGATCCTGTGAGCTGGGAGAACTGTTTCGTGATCCAAGTAGTAGAAATACTCATGCAAAATCTTTTCTCTAAACCTATCATTTGGTGTGCACACTTTCCAGAACATCAAAATCTGGGCATTGACTCCTTAGGAAGATTTCCTCCCCCTGTGAAAAGCACTTACAGTTTAGGCTGATGTAACAAGCATTATATAATTCCTTCCTGTACTCATCTGTCCTGGGTTATTTGAGCAAGTTTCTGTGAGGCATGGTTACAGTCACAGTAACCCCAATCTGTCCATCCAGGCTCAGTCAGCGTTAGAATTGTCAGCAATGTGCTGACCCACTCAGGTTTCATTTCTTCCTGTCCACTGTGAACATCACATTTGTCCCTATATGGAATGGACTTAGAGAATCTGAAGCTATGTCATGAGATCAACACGTGGCTTGCTTGTCACAAGCTGAAATAGGTTAGCCTTCACAACAAGGGAGCTAGAAAAGTGTCCCAGTCACATCTCAACCAGCAGGCTTCTTAGTATAGTGACAAGACAATCGACATGAAAGAATTTGAGACTCTTACCTTTTCCACATGGGAGGAGGGGTGTGCATGGAGGTAGTAAGAAGCATTTAATGGTATTGATGTGACTTTCAAAATTTGCTGTCACTGACACCATGGATGTGAATTGTGGCACAGTTAATTATGAGAAATTAAAAAAGCTGCTCTGAACAGACTGTACCCTTCGCACTCTGATAGTGTAGGCTCTGGCGTGAGAACATCTCTTCATTAATATCCATCCCCAAAGGGTGACTGCACACAGTGTTCAGAATACGAATCCTAAACTTCTGGTGGGGGCGGGGGCTGACGTCTGCATGCTGGCATGTTAGGGGACACAGAACATGGTTTGACTGCACCCCATGTAGCCCCCACTGCACTGGGGCTGCATGTTTGGCTGGATAATCCATGCAACTGCTAACAGGTAGACCTGCAGAAAGTCGGTAAGTGTTTCTCATTTAGTACGTCACCCAGATGGCTCCAGGGTGTGTATTTCTTCCCCAGGAAAATCTCGCAAGCTCTGTACAACCTAGGCAACTCGTCCACCAGCTTAATGTATTACACTGAGTAGCAATCTTGTTATCCTAAATATATCGCAGGAAGGTAAACTGTGAAAAAATACCAATATAAATAGTGCAGCTGTAAGGCAGATACTGGAGGGAAATAGGTCTTCCCACTCAATAGTATTTAATTTATGTTACTGTAAACTGGAAAGGGCATATTATAGAGGAAACACATCTAAACAGGGAAGGAAGTGAATCACTGCAATGCTGCAGCAATATTACTTCCTTTTTGTAAAACTAAAGCCCTATTGTTCAGTGAGTTAGCCACCAAAGGCATCACTCAGCGGCTCTCCCTGTTAAGACCCTGTTCCTGAACATGAGTGTAGTTCTCCATTAATACATTAATAGATTAATCTGCTAATCATTACCACCAAGCTTGCAGTTGGAAAGACATTAAAATATACTACCTTCCACAGAGAGCAGAGCTGGCACGGTGAAAATGGAGCTATTCATGGATTTTCTGGCTGCCTGAAGAGCAAAGATAGCCATTGGCTATTAGAAAGAAACTGAAGAAGAAAAATCCATCAATATGCAATTAGCCCTTCTCTTTTGTCTAAAGATCCTATTGATCAAGGAGACCTACCAAGGCACACTGCCTCTGCTTTCTGTTCAACACCTTGCTCTTTCTAGTGACTGAGTACCCACTACACCTTGCTTCTGTGGTCCACTAAGAGCTTGTTATGTGTAGTCTGTGCATGCTCTCTCTGTATCTCTATCTGTCTCTCTGTCTCTGTCTCTGTCTGTCTGTCTGTCTGTTTGTCTGTCTGTCTGTCTCTTACTCTCTCCCTTTCACTCCTTCCTTTCTACCTTGTATCTCTCCCTATCTTAATTCCTCCTTTTTAATTTCGGGAGGTCCTGACACAGTGATTATTCTCCAGGAGATACATTCTCCTCCTAAGAGTCTATGCTAGGAAGTGGGAGTAAACCCCGGTATTGTCTTATTCAGGACCTCAGGGAATCACATAATGTGGGAGAATGCACTTGCTGGCATCCCAGTGGCTCCCAAAATACCCTTACAGCCTTCTGGAAGAACAATGAGAGCAAGGTAGAAAAAATGCAGGGTGATTAATTTGCAAAATGAAACCTTTCCACATTTATTTATTTTCTCTTGAAGTGTTTTCTACTCCCAAGATCCCAGTGAAATGGTTGCTTTTCATTATGGTTTCATAAAAAGGTAAACATAGGTAGGCAGAGTGGCTATATATATATATATATATATATATATATATATATATATATAGTTGAAGTATAACCGAGATATCATGTGGCTACTCCTATTAGCATTTTTCCATTCAGAAATACTTGCATATTGCAACTTGATGGAAGGAAGGGTTGGAGTATAGTTTTTTGTATAACCACCATCTCCAGTTTTTCTTGGAAGCATGGAATGGTTCTTTTTGCTTCTGTTCAAATTACTCCTAGTGCTACCTGGGCAATAGGGGCACTACCAGTATAAGTGAGGTTGTGCAATCATTAGTTATTTACACTCTTCTTTCAGAAGTGTTTGGTATAACTCTCCTTCCTCTTGAGATTATTACTCTTGCTATGCTGCTCCTACAGTAGTACCATCAAAAGTTGATTTTGTACCTACGTTCTATCTTCATGTACAAGTCATTGGAACTAGGTGCAGACACAGGCCAACATAATTTTTTTATGTCAGATTTCTTGGATAAATTTTGAATGAGAAGAGCACTTTACTATTAGTTCCCTGGCTCCA
>PVJA010031047.1:0-25256 GCA_004027025.1 Myocastor coypus | reverse complement strand
ATTTAGAAAGGTTAATGTTTAGTTGTTTGATCAATCTTATATACCTATATGTATTAATCTAAACTGATCCAATGATGAAAATATGTAATATAACCATTGTTAAATTTAAACAATAAAAGAATTGGAAAAAAAAAAAAAAAAGAATGTCATGGTTTTTAATAGACTGGATAAATTAGTATTTTGAAGACATTGCATATAATATTAAAGGGAACACCTAAGACTCATATAAAGGTTTTTTTTTTTAAGTTTATGTATTTGGTATAGGGTCTTATGACACAGATCAGACTCATAGTGGTCCTCCTGTCTCAGCCTCCCCAGTGCTGGGGTTACAGGTGTGCATCATAACACCTGGTTTTGGTGGTCTACTGGGTATGTCCAGGGCAGGTCGGTATGGCACGTGATACCGGGGATCGAACCCAGGTCCTTGCACTTGCTTAGCTCAGATCACTGAGCTATCTCTGTGGTTGCTTGGTGTGTGGTCAGTACAGGAGGTAGTAGAGACTGGATCCTTTTTGTGCCTATGCAGTGCTTGATAAGTTATATTAATTTTGCTTCAGACCCTTGAGACCTTCCTCACCGTGGAGAAATATGAAGACACTACAGCAGCCTGGCACATATTATACAATGACGCTTCTTGGGAGACTCGGTGAGCACATCTAGTGAATATTTGGTCTTTCAAACCGTGGCAGAAGTTGGTTAGCAGTGCAGAAAACATGCATGCGGGAGGGTTTCTATACAAAGTACTCATAATATCAATTTCCCAGGGATCCTTCTGGTCATATTTAACTGATGTATTACATTTCATCTTGATCCTACTTTTCCACCCAAAGCAGAAGCAGGATGTGTGTGTGTCTCCGTAAGACGGGTGCCAGTGAGGCTATGGGTTCCATTCTTTGCTGCATCTTGTCCCCTGCCCCCCCCCCCCACAGTGACAGCCTGAAAACTCATGCTCTCTTACCAATTCAGTGAAAGAAGTGAAAGAGCTTGAGTGTCACTCTTTCGCTCCTGGGTGAAAGAGTTTGCATAGCTCCGAGGAGCACAGCATTCTTACTGGGGAAATAATCAACTTATTCCCCTACATCATTCATGTTTATGTGTGGCCATTGATTCTTTACTTACAGGAACATGAGAGGCTAGATGTTTAATTCTTGCAGCATCTTGAAGGAAGTTTCAAGTTTGTGCTTTCTCAGAGAAATTTATTTCTCTGCCTTTATTACTGAATTCCCAAGCTGATTAAGGCACTTGAAGATTTTGATGGTTTGTTTGAAACAGGAAAATATTTTTTTTTCCAAATCTGTGTACATTATAGCAAAAGATAGTGGCATAGAAGTGAGTAAAACTTTTGGCAGTTTGCATCTAGCTCAGAAAACATCAAACCAATTAGTTATTTACATGCTATAATGGTTTCATTCATTTGGTTTAATGAAACTGGGGATTTGACTGTGCTGTGGTCCATTTGATAGCGGCATGTAGGTATAGCTATGGTGCTTTTTCCTTTGGTCTTTAGAACTCTAGAATGTAGGGGTAGGGCTAGGGAGATAGTTCAGGGGCACAAGGGCCTGTCCTGAGTTCGATCCCCAGTTCTGCAAAACAAACAAACAAACAAACAAACAAACAAACAAATAGAATGCAGGTGAGTATGTGTGTGTGTGTGTGTGTGTGTGTGTGTGTGTGTGTATGTGTTTACCAAGCTGTACACACTAGTTATAAAAAGTAGTTATTCCACTGGGTGGTACTCAGCAACAGCATTTATTGTGCTTTTACTTATATCTTGTAAAGATACTGATGAAAGAGAACTAGAAATGAAAAAAGAATGATCTATTTTCAAAAGCTAAAACTCAGAATACCAGACTACACGAAAACCAGGGTTAGCACTCTGCCTTGTTCATTAGCAGCAAGCAGCATCAGAGATTTCTAGAGAACATCAGGCCGGACGCTCTCTGTACCCAAGGAGCTGGCTTTCTACATGACCGAGGTGTGAACTGAGGCGCAGATCACTGAGTGTCTCACTGCACTTTGAAGAGTGCCTCACCTCCATACCGCGGCAGCTGGGCCAGCGGGGTCTGACTCTTTCCTCCTCTCCGCTGCTCCACCACTGCCTGACGAGCTCTGTTCCTGCTCACCAGCTTTCTGCTTTTGGCTACATCAAGTTGGCTCCCACTGCGGACCATGTATTGCTCTGTTTCTTCCTTCCTAAAATACTTTTCTTCCGTATACCTATTGACTGAGTGTACATGACATTTCCCAAGAGAAACTTCTAGTTTATTTCCCTACTGTGGTTATCATGCTTCCTTTGTTTTAAATGCATTTGGGTCTCACTTACAGTGATCCTACTGTTTTCAGCCTCTCCAGCGCTGGGATTACAGGCGTTACACCGCTACATCTGCACTTTTTGGCTCTTATTCCAAAAAAATCAAATTTATTGGTTTATTTTTATTGTTTGCTTTGTTTTAATCCCTACCCTAATAGAACATAAATCCCTTGAAACTTTAAACCACCTTTAAAATTTCTGTATCTTGCTTACTACTGTGAGGTTTGATAAAAAGTATGATAAATGTTAAAATTTTTAAAATTCATTATAGTCAGACACACTGGCCTGCAAAAATTTCCTGCCTGCTCTAAGCACACTTAGTCTACTCTTCTTCCCCCTTTCTGAAGCAGTTCTAGAAGTTCTCCTTGGTGGGTGTCTTTAGTAATGCTCTCGTGGCTGGCTGGATGTCTCAAATCCATTCAACACATTTACTTTCCATGGCAATTTTGACTTTGGGGAAGTGCCAGAAGATATGTGATGCCAGATCTGTTGGAACTTCTGGGGAGGGTACACTTTAAGGTGTCTTTTCTTTTCTCTTTTCTTTTCTTTTCTTCTTTTTTTCTTTTCTTTTTGCTTCCTTTCCTTTCCCTTCCCCTCCCCTCCCTTAACCTTCCTTCCTTCCTTCCTTCCTTCCTTCCTTCCTTCCTTCCTTCCCTCCTTCCATCCATCCTTCCTCCATTTTCTTTGTGTTTGACACAGGGCCTACGGGGTCTGCATACTCTTACTAAGTAGATCAGATTCCTAGCGATTCTGTTTTCAGCCTCCCAAGTGCTGGGATTACAGGTGTCTGTCACAACTCCCAGTCTCAATCACTGTCTCAGCTGGCCCTGGGGGCTGGCACAGCACACGGAGGATCGAACCTCGGCTGCTGCACTCTGCCTAAGCAGGCACTTCAGTCTGCTGAGCTATCTGGCAGGCCCTCATTTTTTAAATTCACCATGTGTTTTGATCACACTTCATTGGTCCTCAGCATTTTTTGAGCAGAATTGAATGTGGCTCGTGTGCTCATTAAATACACATCTTGAACAAGTCAGACTGGGTGTGAAAAGAAGCATCAGCTGGTACAGAGTCTGGTAAGGACTAAGAGCAATGGAGCAATTCAAAGTAGGAGACGTCTGTGTTCTGAATATTAAGTAAGACTCCATGGGATGGATGAGCATAGCTCATAAAGGCAAAAAGAGAGAAGGATGCTTCTTCAATTATTCTTTGAAGTTCCTTTTCTAGGAAATAAGTATTTATATCTTATCCATTGCTATATAGAGTAGCACCTTGCTTATTATAGGTACTTCTTGAATATTCAGTGAATGATTTTATCTTTTTTTTCTAAGCATACATTTATAAGACTAAAATTGTATTTTTTCCTTTTTGTTTGTTTTCTACCAACAGGTTTTATTGGCACAAAGGATTACTGGGTCAGAGCAATGCAACAATTGAATGGCATATTCCAGAGACTGCCCAGCCTGGAATCTATAGAATAAGATACTTTGGGCATAATCGGAAGCAAGAAATTCTGAAGCCTGCAGTCATACTTTCCTTTGAAGGCACTTCTTCTGCTTTTGAAGTTGTGACAACTTAGTGAAAAGCTGACACATAGTTAAAGAGCAGCTTTACTCTATGCATTATGTAACTCGTTTCACAGAAGTGTGAATTGCCACTTGGACTTCTATAATTGTCCCTGTTTGGGGATGGATAGTTTCCTGTTGGGACAGTGTGTGTGTGTGTGTGTGTGTGTGTGTGTGTGTGTGTGTGTGTAAAGAAAAAGAAAGAGAGGGCCAGCCAGATAGCTCAGCAGACTAAAGCTCCTGCTTAGGCAAGCACGAGAGCCAGGGTTCAATCCCTGTCATACCGTGATGACCCTGATCCCGGGGTGCACTGAAACATCTACTGATACAGGGTGTGGTGGTGTGTACCTCCAATCGCAGTGCTTGGGAGGCTGAAAACAGGAGGATGATTATGAGTCCGTGTGTAGTGAGACCCTGTAGACCCTATACGAAATACATTTTAAAAATGACAAAGAAAAAGAGAGAGGGAGAAAGAATGAGCGAAAGAGTGAAATGGGAAGGTGTGTGTCTGTGCCTCTGTGTCCCACGTATCTTACCCCAGTAGCCATGCGCCCATGGTCTACTGCCTGAGCATGATTTCCCTTGAGGCCTTGCGCTTATTGAGGGACAATGCCCTTCACTATGAAACCTCTGACATGTTGCGAGGAAGTTCAAAGATGTGTGCGCAGTGTTTAGTCTATTTATTTATAGAATTGTTGAATGCTACCACTGGATACGTTTACAGAAATTGTCTGGATTGACGCTACGTTTTTATAGACTGGAAATATGAGGCTTTGTAGATTTCAGATTCAAATAAGCTTTTAGCACTTCCCCCGCACCCACTGCTTTTACAAAATGTTATTAACCTTACCATAAATGTAGAATCCTCAGGGAAACAGAGCATTAGCACGTCCGTTTTCCCTGCATCCAGATAAGCATAGCCCTTGGTATGCTTGGAAAGAGTTGATGCTCATATTATTTCTGGAATTGCCTTCAGACCCCAACTATGAAGTCGGACTTGGAATACTTTGATCATATCTTATATTTTCCTAAAGTGTCCTTATTCCAAGAGATTGTATCCCTTTTTCTTAAGATTTGCTCTAAGTGACTTTTGATTGTTTTTGCCAGCTAAACTCACCTCAAACCACAAGGATTTGCCATTAGTGTAGACTTTAACATGAGGGTTGCTAGTGCCGGCCAAGCAGCTCAGCAGATTACAGCACCGGCAAGCAGGCACAGGGGCTGGGGGTTGGATTCCTGAGCCTGTCATGCTGGTCCTGCCCCTGGCGTGCACTGAGCTGGCAACTGAGACTGGGTGCAGTGGCGTGCGCCTGGAATCCCAGCTCTTGGGAGGCTATTACTAGGTGGATCACAAGTCCAATGTAGTAATGAGACCCTGAACATCCTGTAAACCCTTCCGTCTAATATAAATATAAATAAATAGAATAAAACGAGGGCTACTGGCTGGAAAGCAGACCTCAAAGGGGAGATTTAAAGGACATCCCTCTGCTCATTCGCTACCACTTGGTTGCTTGCTTGGCACTGACCTGCTGGGTCGGAGAACGCTGACTGAGACTTAAATGTCCAGTAGTGTGCCTGTACCTGCACTCGATGGCCAGCGCCACCACATCTGGGATGAAGGCGTGTAAGCAGGCGAATATGTTGAAAAAGAAAATATTCAACTTAATATGCCAGAGGTGACAGAAATGATGGTGTTTTAAATTTAAAAATGTTACAATAAAAGATGCATTGCGATTACTCTCTCAGAATAAGTTCTCTTGCTTTGAACACATTTATTCCATCACCCTTGCTACTTTCTGAAGTAGTTTTTTTTTTTTTTTTTTAATCTATATTTGTACTGTCCTGGCTGTCTAGATGTCCTGGATCAATTGCAAATGTTTATCTTTCACGATCATTTTGACTTTAAGAAAGAGGCAGCGTTTGAAAAGTGCCAGATCTGGTGAATAAGGAGCATGTGGATATGTCATGTTTTCACAAGCCAATCTTTCTGTCGGAGGGCACTTGGCAGCAGTATTCACTATACTATTTTATCGCACTTTGGTGGGATACACGTCTGCCTGGCAAGCGCAAGGACTTTAGTTTGCTCCCTGGTACTACATGCCATACTGGCCCCAGAACTCTGGGTGCACAGTGCAGGCTCTGAAACTGGGTGTGGTGGTGTTTGCCTGTAATCCCAGCACCGGGGAGGCTGAGGCAGGAGGCTTACTACCAATCTGAACTGCACATTGAGACCCTGTATTGAAAGAAAGAAAGAAAGAAAGAAAGAAAGAAAGGAAGGAAAGAAGGAAGGAAGGAAGGAAGGAAGGAAAGAAGGAAGGAAGGAAGGATGGAAAGAAGGAAGGTGGCAAAAGTATATTTGAAGAAAGGGGGCGTATTTGAAAGAGATTAACAGCAATGTGTGTTCTACTGTAATAAATCTTTTAAAATTTAATCCTTTACCATATTTTGGTTGTTCTTTACATAAATTCTAGAGAAACATTTGAAACTCAGCAATATTGAAGTTGCATGTTATGCACATTCTGTTTCAAATATTATAATTTGGAATGAAAGGGCTCCAGGCAGAGCAATAAGTACTGTTGTTGAAGTCGCTTTTAAGCATTATGCTCTGCATAGCCTCACATCCCTGTGGATGAGATATGACCATCTAGTATTAATCATATAAAAATACTAATTGCATTAAAACTATCTAAGTTAACTAGGGACTCCTAAAGTACAAAGTAAATTTCCAAATCCCAAGTTATACATTTTAAAGAAAATTTTATTTTTATTGGCAAGTGTTTGTAATTTTTTTTTTCATTTCCTTGACTTCCTCTGTCTGCTCTCACTTCTGATCTTTCCCTGCCAGCTTGTATTTTCATTTTTTAGGCATGCAGGATTAGAGAAGAACTCAGAACTGCACCAACTTTTCCTCCTACCCAACAATTGAGTCAAGCCCATAGAAAATGAGCATTTGCTAGCTCTAAAGACAGGAGAGTCATCTTAGCTGAGAAATACATACCCTATCTCTGGATCACATGAGACATTGGAATTTTGCCTATCCAGGAGCACACACAATAAAACCATCTTAGTGTTCTGGGCAACTGTCTTCCTCAGGAGACAGAACCTGAGACATTCTAGAAAGAACTGACTTCTATGTGAAACCAGAAGAGGCATTTCCAAAGCACCACAAGAGTGGGAGCACAGCACATCTAGCCTAAGGGAAATCTCCAACTTGCCCTTCCTCAGTCCAGTTATCATTTATGTCCAGGAGATGAAAATACTTAAATAAATGGCAGATTTCAAAACTTCTACTTAAAAGGTATCAAATTCTAGGTACTAATTTTGCTTAGGCTTTTACTTATCCTTTATAGAACTTCGATAAGCCGTGGGTACTCTGCTGGCTGCTCCAACATTCTTAGAGCATTGCCACCAGCGCAAAGGATTCATTTCTCTAGAACCTTTTGGTGAATCTCCATTGAGTACAGTAGCCAAGGGAATGTTGGCCAGACAGACATCCGGATCCCTTGCCAGAGACAGACCTCTGGTCGCATGGTAGAAACTGAGAGAGCAACTGAGGCTGTCACAGCCAGGGCTACTCTCTGGCCAATGCCCAAAGTTCCCTTACTAGAAGCTGAGTCCCAGCACCCTGACTTGGGTTACCAGCAACAAAAATCCCCACTTACGGACCCAGTGTTTCTCTTTATTCCTAAGTCAGAAACCCCAATTTTTCTCCGACTAGCTGGGAGTTAACTGTAAAACCCCCTTGACTGCAGACTGCCCCCCCCCCCCAATCTTTCCAGAAATCAGGCAGACAGCTTCCAGCCACACTCTGCCTTTCATGATCAGGGGAATGGTTTATGTGTGTACCTTACATATGCTAACTGAGAATAAGAAACAGATTCGATTCTAGCCAGCCGTTTTGCTTTCATGTGCATGTGAAAGACTAATGTGTTCCATTAACCTGTGAATTGCGATTGATAGGCCATGAATCTAAGTCTAACCTGTGAGCTTGAGAGATAGGAAAAGTTTAGTGGACTGAAAGGCACAATCTTGTCTTGCTGGTAGGAAAGTGCCTGGGTGATTAGGGAGGTGACAGGAACATTGTAGTGGCTTCTGCACCCTAGGGTCCAGGGTGAGATATTTCTCTGAGCCCATTTTACCTATCTCTCTCCAAGGACCATACAGTTTGCAGGCTGAGAAGTACTCCAACTACATCTTTGTCAGGCTTTTTGATATCCGTACCCCTTTAAAGAACTAGAAACCAGTGATTAAGGCTAAGCAATGCTTGTTCAAATATGGTTGTTATAGCTGAGATCAATTTTAACCTGTACCTAGAAATACAGGCCTAAGTACAAGATTCAAGAGAAGATAAAATCACACACAAGTTCAAGGGTGGATGGGCTGGCCAAATTGTATCTGCTTGTCTCTCTTCAACTGGCATCCGCCGGCTCCTTGTGGGATGCTTTGAGGGTATAGACATCAACTAGAAATTAAAGGGAGCGCCTGATTCTTTCTTTTTGCCTTTAGGTGGGAAAATTGGTGTCAAAAATCTCTTATCGCTTTGGATTATTTATTTATTTGGTATAGGGTCTCACTACGCAGCTCGGACTCAGTGATCCTTCTCTTCCAGCATCCCCAGCACTGAGATTACAAGCATGCACTGCCACTTCTGGTTTAGGGGTTGGCAGGCCATGTAGTACCTGGGATCAAATCCAAGTCCTTGTACTTGCCAGGCAGGTGCTTAGACTGCTGAGCTGTCTCCCAGATCTGGAATGTATTCTTTTGTTTTGTTTTGTTTTTGTGGTACCGGGGATTGAACTCAGGACCTTGAATGTGCCAGGCAAGTGCTTATTCTACTGAGCTATCTTATCTCCCTGGCCCTGAAATGTATTCTTAAGCACTGGAAAATGTTTGATTCTCTCATACTAAAAATGAGAAATGCAGTTTTTTTTTTTTTTTTTTTCTAGACCTGCATATGGCCTATCTACTATCTAGAGCCATGGAATGCAAAGGGAAGTATTAATTGTAATGCTCCGTCACAACTAGCGTCACACTGTAGGAAGGAAGAAAATGGTCCGAATGGCCTCGTGTTCCAATAAAAAGTGATTCTTCCATGTGCTCGAAGTACAGTTATTATCCATATGGGACTGCTCGAGCTCAGAGGTGCCTGTCACTCAGGGGCCTGAAGCAGGGCAGACCAGGTCTAGGAACGTCTCCAGATGCTGCTGCTGCTGCTGCTGAGTATGCTAACACCCTTGCTCAGACCTACAAACTGTGATGTTATTGCTATTTTGTGTGTGTGTGTGTGTGTGTGTGTGTGTGATGTTATTTTTAAGCCAAGCATTGGCTTTTAATGACGGACAAGAAGCGTTACATGCTGCTATTTCATTTGGGGATGAATATCACATCTTGAACTTTGGAAGACCAGGAGATATCTGCGGTGGGTCCCACTGGAAGTTTCCCTGAATGGGTCCACCTTCCACATCAGTTTTTTTTTGCAGGACCAGGGTTCAAACTTACAACCTTGCACTTGCCAGTCAGGTACTTGTGCCATGGAGCTATCTCCCGGGCCCCTCCACATCAGTTTTAGATTTACAATCACTTGCCTAGTGGCACCCTTGTCCACACTTAGTACAGTGACTGGAAGGTTTTGTTGAAGAGACAGGTAAAGGCTGTGTTCTTTTTGATGCAGCGGAGCAGTTTCAGGCTCGCTGTCCCTGGTCCCCACTGTGGGAACAAACAGCCTTGCCTTCCCCCTTTCTTAGACAGTGGATGAACAACCTGAGCTACACCACTGAGTCGGGCCAGTATCTGCACGAATCCGAATCATCTCAGGCCATGGAGCTTGCTTTATGTGGGCTCTTCAAGACTATTCACACCATTCAGTCACATTTTTGAAGGCCAATTGTTGAACCACTAATTTACTAGCTTCTGTGTCTGATAATCCTCTCAGGAGCTTGTAACAAACTGCAGCAAAATCTTGCAAAGTGTATCAGGGCCCAGCCTAATAGGAACCAACTTAAAGAATGTTTCACTTAAAAAAGGAGTGCCCTCCAGGGCCTAATTTCAGCTATGTTAGTTTGCTCACATATTTGTAATGCAAAGGTAAGTTAATTGTGCTAGAAATTAGCAAATCGTTTTTAATGGCTAAGTTGAGAACCTCATATTTTCAACTGCCTGTTCCCTACAGTATTCAAGGAAATTTCCTTTCCACAATAAATAATCTCCTGGATTTCACCATGCTTTAGCTATTTTATTCCAGTCATTTGGGGGGCATGGTCTGTTGTCCTAGCATTTCTACTAAACCCAAGGTAAAGGGAGCAGTAGACGCGTAAGTAGCAATAGTGTGTTTCAATTCTTTTAAGGTTTAAAAAGGCACACGTTCATGAAGCCTACAACTTGTCCTGGATTATTAGCAGCCAGAGCTCAGAAACAGGGCAAAGCTGTTGCAAGCCCTGCAGGACTCCCCCACCCAGGTGGCTCTCTTTTCACTGCCCAGTGCGAGGGAGATCAAGAAAATGGCTCTCCTTCCCTGGAGGCTGAAGTCCCCATCTGTGACTCAGAGAAGTTTCCTCACCCTGCCGTTGCCAGGGTGGCAGCTTGTGGCTCCTTAAAACCCACCGAGTGGTTCCTGTTTGTCCAGATTTTAACCACAGACACCATCTTGAGTCTAACAAATTTGCGATGCCAGCCACGCGCATAGCCAGTGCCAAGGCCACTGTGTACTAGAGCCATGACCCCCCTTCTAGAGCCATGACCCCCCTGCTAGAGCCATGACCCCCCTACTTAGCACCAGGTGCACAGGACTGTGGTTGGTGGTTCGTACACACCGGCCTCTGCAGCTGGATGGTGCACACAGATGGGCAGACGGCTGGGGAATCCCCGCTGGGTCCGCCCAGGACCAGAGCCTGGGGGCCCCCCTGAGCCCAGTGTGTGCCCCTCCCCCAGCGGCCCTGTGCTGCTGCTGGGGACCAAGAACTCGCAATTTAAAAGAACTTTTTCCTTTCTTATCGACTTGATCCAACCTAGAAGCTTAAACTCTATCTGTTGAACCTTTCCTCTGCCCTCCTTGCCCTGTTTGCTACTTGATGATAAAACAGTATGCCATGCTAAGTCCTTGTAGTGGTCTTAGGAAGTAGCACCAATACAAAGACCAAGGAAACAACAAATATATATATACATATATATTTGTTATATAAATACTTATGGTCCTTGAAATTCTGTGTTTCCCATTTTAACTCAATCAAAAGTTTCCCTATTAGGCTTCTCTCAAGTCTCTTTCTCTCTGTGCTCTTCCGCCTCTCCAGCTGGAGTGAGCCACTCCTGGCCCTAGTGAGCCGAGCCCTAAGTTTTACACCTGCTGTGCCGGCGCCAGTGCACACCCGTGTGGACCGCTGCTGCCCCAGTCAGTCCGCTTCCCTCTCCCATGTGCACTCTGTTGAGAAGCGATTCCCCCACCCACACATATCTCATACGGGGCGTCCTGTTCAGGTGCCGAATGTAGGGATCCCTTGGTCTTCCTGCGAATAGTTCTGCCCGGGGAGACACAGCGACAGGGATCAGAAAGACCAGAAGACAAAGCCGGGCTAGGCGGTTGGCAGCCTTCCTAAAGGGCAGGACTCACGTGCCAGCACAATGAAGCCTATGTCTGTTTATGTCTTTTGCGAAGTCAACAAACATGACCCAAGGTTGCCTAGTGACTAGCAGCAGACATTAGCCAGTCAGGATGCTTATCTCAGCACTGGGGAAGTTTGTTTGCTTTAAACAGAGGCCTGGTCCTGCCCACACACCTTTGACCGATTTTCCAGCTTCCTTGACTCCCTACAGGTGTGTACCACCATGCCCAGCTTCTCGCCAGCTCAGCCGGCACCGGGAGCAGGGCTTGTGCAGCCCATGGTACCAGGGGTTGAAGCACGGTCCCTGTGCTTGCCTAAACTTGCCTGTGACAGCTTTTATTTTTTTTATTTATTTTATTTTATTATTATTTTTTTTTTTGTCTTTTTGAGACAGGGCCTCACTATGCAGTTGAGGCTGGTCCTGAGCTCACTTTTGTAGCCCAGGCTGGTCTCGAACTTGCACGGATCCTCCTGCCTCAGCCTCCCGAGTGCTGGGATTACAGGCATGCGCCACCACGCCCGGCTTGTGACAGCTTTTAATATTCTGTTCTTTTGCTGAATTGCTGGGACCTATTATGTGTCTGGCTATAGATGTATTTCAACTATGGAGAATTGGAGCTCTACGTGCCTCACTAACTACGTCAGATTCTTCTCTCATGCTCGGGAAATTTTCTGCTGCTACTTCTATAAATAATCTCTTTATGTCATTTATATTCAGTCCAGCTGCTTCAATGATACATATGTGTGTTGTTAGGCTTTGTGTCTAAATCGTCCTCCCAAAGCTTCATGCAGTCATGGGGCAGCAACTTCTAGAATTTTAGATTAACTCATTAGGGGCTAGAGAGATAGCAGAGTAGAATAAGTGCTTGCCTGGAAAGTGCAAGGGCCTGTGTTCAATCCCCAGGTCTGAAAAAACAAAACAAAACAAAACAACAACAACAACAACAACAAAAACAGAGTAAATCATGATCCACTGGGATTATGGGTGATCCAAGGCTGGGATTATGGGTGATCCAAAGCTGGGATTATGGGTGATCCAAGGCTGGGATTATGGGTGATCCAAGGCTGGGATTATGGGTGATCCAAGGCTGGGATTATGGGTTTTAGTGCTGCTGAGATTATGGGTGTGAGTGTTATACCCAGCCTGAGACAGATAGCCTGAATGTAACATAAGAGAGACAGACAACAGTTGTCATTGTCGCTGTTCCGCTGCCATGAACTGCTGCTCTCTGCCATGTGCCAGTCTGCCTTGGAGCCAGCCAAGTATGGACTGCAACCTCCAGTAACTGTGAGCTAAATGGAGCTTTCCTTCCTCCGTTTTGGGTGTCAGGTATTTGCCCAGCATGAGAGAACAGTAACTGAGACAAGTGTTATATTATTTTTCTTTGCATCATCTTTCAGTGTTGCACTATTTCCTGGATTCTTTTTATTTTCAAGAGACCTTTCCTTTCATGTTCACTAGCTGTAATGCTATCTTCAAGGTCTGAACCTTCAGTTTCATGCAAGCAGTTTTGCCAGCTTTCAACGGAATTCTTAATGTCCTGGTGACCTGTGTGAGTCTCTTTTATGCATTCTAGTTCTTTGCTGTACTGATCATTCAATGCTTCCATCATTTTCATATTCTCCTCTTTTTTAAAAAATCTAAATCTGCTTTACATGTCCTGAGCAATTCTTTCATGATTGTTATCATTTCTTTTTTTATGTTTTTTTTTTTTTGTACCTGAGAGATTATTTCTCAGCTGATTTCTTCCATAGCCTGATGAAGTTGTTTATTTACTTCAGCTGCTATCAATTCAGAAACTTCAGGTGTGTGACTTTCAACTCCCTCTCTGATTTTGTCTCCAGGACTTGTTTTGGATGGGCTGCAGCTCTGAGACTGCCTTTTGTTTCTTCCTCTTGACATTGTTGAAGCTACCAATGTTCGCCCTGACTCTGCAGCAATGGCTTTAGGTAAGGTGTGCATGAGCAAGGCTCCCAGGAGAACGGGGTGGCTAGAAGGGCTTCACTAGAGCGCCCACTGTGAGTGGCTCAGTGCGGCTTCCGCCTCAGTGGGGAGGACAAGCTGCAGATGAGGGCAGGCTCAAGCTCCACAAGGCTCTCTTGGAGCAGGTGGGGCTCACCAAGGCTTCAGCTACTCATGGGTTAAGCAGTAGCAGCTCAGCAGAGCTACAGTGACAATAATGGCTGGGGAGTTGATCACAGCTCAGCCAAGCCCCAGGGAGGGGCTCGTAAGGCAGGGTTCCCCAGGTCCCCACAGCTGCACTCCATGTGCCTGACTTCTACAATGGTGCGAGAAGTGCTGCAGCTCAACCAAGCTCCAGTGCTGCTGAGGAGGTGCGGGGCAGGGCTCTCCAGAATCCCCTAGCTGTCCTAGGCCTGCCTACTCCACAGGACCATGGGAACCCAGCTAAGATCCTGCGAGGGTCAGGACATATAATTCCTAGAATAATTCTATAATGTTCACCCAAAGAATTAAATGCAAAAGCATGTGGGAGATCTGTCCACACACTGGAGACCCAAAGAATCCAGGCGAGGGCCAGCCTGGATCCCATGGCAATGTCCTGCATGAGTCCAGGTACTGACCTAGAGCCCATGCCCATGTCCTCTGTGCATCCAGCTGGAGGTGTAGAACAAGTCTGTATCAAGGATCTGCACAGGGAAGGCCCAACGGCCAGTGGTGGAAGTTAGAAAGTCTGCGCAAGGAATTAAGGATCTGGGCCAGCAGGGTCTGTGCAGGAGCCAGGAAGAGACGCTCAGGGTAAAGTACCGACCTCCTTGAAAACATCCAAAACTGTCCTTGGTGACAGTGAGGTCTCAGGTTTCTCCAGTCATGAGAACAGCTGAGTTGAGCTCAGGAAAGCCAGCATGACAAGCTTCTCCAGGAGAAGCAACACGGCGTTTTCCCCTTCAATTCTCTTTTCATGCCATTGGCAGCAAGTCTAAAGTCGACCTGCCACACCCAGCACCACACAGACTCAACTCAGGTGGGTGTTGCACGCTGGTCATTATTTAGTCTACTGCAGCCTCCTCAGTATTTAATCCTGAGGATGAAGAGAAAGGCAAGGGGAGAAATCAAATATAAATAGAGAGAGTGACTACCTTCATTGTGGCCCTTGAAGGAGTTGACCCTAAGTCTGATTCTTAGAGCTCCGAGGAGAGTTTCATGTTTACCACCTTCACCTGTTACTCCTGTCAGAATCCAGGCTACTTCAAAAGAAACTGCAACCAGAAGCCACCTGGGCCATGCCCTACATGCAAAGGGCAACACTGGATGTTGGACAGCCTCTGAGGTGGAGGCTTGTATTCTTAAACTTCATTTTAATATATTGTGCTACATTTCCTCCTCCAATTTTTAAGATTTCTACAACAAAATTCATAAGTAATCCTAGTCTGTGAGGTGATTTGTGTATGTGTGTGTTTGCAGTATTACCATCCATATTATACATATTTAAAAGAATGAGGTTTTGAATATTTGAAACCTTCTCACTTTTCTATGCTTTCTAGGATTTTAAGTGGTATGAGGAATGAGAGTTTTATAGATTTCATAGACTTCCCATGTAGAACCATCTAAGTTTCAAGATTCCTATTTTTACTTTATTTTCTATATTTATGGGGAAGTGCGTTTGTGATACTTTTCCTTTCTACAAATATTTGTCTATTTAAAGTGTTTGTTTTTACAGATTTCCTAATATATTCTCTGTTCATCCTAGGTCATTACTCGATGACAGGCTGATACAAAATAATGTCTTATAATACTCCACAATTTCAGTTGCCTGGTCAATGACATGTACTCTTGCTTGGTTATTTCCACTAGGTGGTGTGCTCTTTCCAGTATTTGCCTTAGTGTCCCCTAGTGATTTAGTGAATGTCCCCTGTTGAGCGGCATCTTACTTGGCCACCCAAATGTAAAATAACTCCCTCCCATTTTGTCTCTGGTCTGTGTTATTTCCTTCCCAGCAATTATTTCCTTAGACAGAAGCCAGTGAATTATGCAATTGTTTATTGTGTTCATCATTGTAATTTTCACTGTCTAAATGTGGCCTGATTAATAGCTACTTCAGTAATGAATAAATACATATATCTTCTTTTTGTCCGGAGCCAGATGGCAGGCAACAAGCAAAGGGAAAATGACTATAATTTAAGTTGCATGTTGTGGTCCCTTTGCCTGGGGAGAGTTATAAGACTCCTTAGTTTGCCACAGAAGGGGGAAGCACACCTCCTGCCCGGGCCCGGATCCACCTTTGGGCAGAAGTTCTCCCATCCAACACCAGGCTGCTCATTCCGTAGCTGGTCACCTCTGATGGGCTATCTCCAGGGAAATGTTGAGTAGCATGTCTGTGCATGTGAAAAAGTAGAAGAAAATAGCCAGGATTCTGGCAAACCTGGGTGCTCAGTCAGCTGTCCCGGATATATAGTAGAGCTAGGTAGGGGCTCAAGGTCGGTGCAGGGAAGGCTGGGGCTTAGGGATCCGACACCTGCCAGTGCAGATACGGCGGGGGGCCCTAGGGTACCTGTCCGTCCTCAGTCTGCGTTAGTGCTTCTCAAATGTGAGTCATAGATGAACGAGAGTGAAAAAAAAAAAAAGAAAGGTCTTGATGAATCCCACCTTTATTTGTAAGATTTTATTAAATAGCAATTACAATTATGGAAACAAACTTAGGCATAAGCTTGTCTTACAATTTTCAAGAATAAAAAGTAGAAATGCAGAGCCGAAGGGACCAAATAACGATTGTTCAGTGGGGTGTATGACACCACCTTGCTGAAATTCATTTCCCACTTGTAGTATGTTTGTGGTCCTCGTCACTCCTGTGCTCTTCTGAGTTTCCCTGCCTAGCCCATAGTGCGCTGTGATAACTCACTTCTAGTCATTGCCCTTGCTCTTTCTACTGCAGACTTCACGTTTAGAAGGCGTCGGGGCACCAGCTGGCCTTCATGGCACACGAAGCTTCTGTCAAATGTAAGCTCAGCTCAGTTCATTTCTCAGTGTTAGCTGTGTATTCTTGTTCTAGTTTCTAAGTGTCCTGTGCTTTCCTTTCCCTCCTTAATATGAGCTATTTATTATTTTATATCATGGTTGTGATTAACGAAATATGGATGGACTTGATCGAAGTACTTGGCACACTATTTATCCAGGGTAGCTCACGGTACATCTACATAAACATCTGACAAATATTTTAAGGTATTTAAACGATAAAATAGTTTTTTGGCTTTATTTGGGGCAAGTTTCTTGCTATGTATTCTACGCTGTCTTTCAGCTTGCTATGGGCTCTTTGATCCTTTTGCTTTGCGTGTGTGTGTGTGTGTGTGTGTGTGTGTGTGTGCGCGCACGCGCACGCGCACGCATGTGCGCGGGGTCTCCCCAGGCAGCTCAGACTTGTAGGGATCTACCTGATTTCCGCCTCCCTAGTGCTGGTATTCCAGGCGTGCGCCACCACGCCCAGCCCAGACTCCGTCGCCGGCTCCCTGTGCCTAGGGACTGTGCCAGGGCGGCGGCATGCGGTGCCAGGGATCGATCCTTCGCTTACCTAAGCAAGCGTTTAGCCCACGGAACTATCCTGCTGGCCCTCAATATTGTAAAATTCTTAAAAATGATAATTGAATTCCTAAGAAGACTTCAGTTTGGTAAATACCGACCTCCGTTAAAACTATGAAATGGCCTTCTTGGTTCCCTTTTCTGTCCAAAAATCTATTATGAGCTCTCATACTGTGAATTTTAATCTTTCAAGGCCCATATTTTTTCTATTCATTTATTTATAATTGTTAAAACACGGACTGCGTCACGAATTTGTGTGCCATCCTTGCATAGGGGCGTGCTAATCTTCTCTGCATTGTTCCAATTTCAGCTTATGCGGTGTCGAAGTGGCCACGCGAAGTCCGTATTTTAAGTTGCAGAACTTTTGGTCACGCTAATGAAGAGATTGGCTGCGCTTCTGGCCAAGAGACGGTCTGTGTTCGCCTTTCCTGATAAGGTGGAGTTCTATAAATGCCCTTTTCAAGGGGCTGTGATGTCAAGTGCAATTCCCAAGAGGAGCGGGCAGCAAGCCATTTCTTACACTTCCGGACCGCGTATCCCGCCCATAGGTCGCGTTGTAGGCGGACAGATAACACTGGACGCTGGAATTGGGAAATGGCAAGATTTTGACCCTAGAGTAGACGCCTGACTCTGGAAATTTCCCTGCCCTAAATCAACAGTGCCATCTACTGAATCTGACAGGAAATAATACAGACTAAAAACAGGCCTCATGCTAATTGCAGGGAATTTTGTGCTTTTTACTGAGGACCACGTGTTTTAATCACGTCGTACGCCTGCATCGTTAGGGCGATGTATTGATTAAACCCTTCTGAGACTCTTATAGAGTCTTTTGGTGGGGGAGAGGGTGTCAGGAATCAAACTCAGGACCTTGGGCCAGCCAAGCAAGCCCTGTGCGGCTGAGCTATATTCCTGGCTCCACTTAAAGCTATTTTTAACTCAGTATCAATTACAATCATGTTGTCAATATATTTTGAATCACTTGTTCTCTCTAGAAATGCAAAGTATAAGAGGAGAATAAAAGGTAGATAACAAGAAATAGGGAGATAGATATTTCTAAAGGGGAAGGGGCTTGAGAGGGAAGGAAAGAGGAAGGAAGAGAAAGGAAATGAAAAAAGGTTAATATACTTACCTGGCAGGGGAGATACCATGATCATGAAGGTGGTTTTCCCAGGGCGAGGCTTATCCATTGCACTCCGGATGGGTTGACCTCTGTGATTTCCCCAAATGTGGGGAAACTCGACTGCATAATTTGTGGTAGTGGGGGACTGCATTCGCACTTTCCCCTGTAAAAAAAAAAAAAAAAAAAAAAAAGGTTAAAATGTATTATGTATACGTAACAAGTTCATACAGAGAATGTTAACGTTATGTACTTCAAATATGTACTAATAAACAATTAGTATTTTAAGTGGAAGACTTAGTTAAAAATGCAAAACCCAAAACTATACTTCTGCCGGGCAAGGTGGTGCCCACCAGTGACTGCAACACTCAGGAGGTTGAGGGAGGTGGGTCGCCTCAATCTGGAGGCCAGCATGGACTACAAAGTGAGTTCAAGGCCAGCCTGAACTGCGTAGCCAGACAAAAAATGTACTTGTGTTGTACTTGGAGTCACAATAACCCGTGTCTTACTTATATATTAGTTCTAGGCTAGGACATAAAGAAGTCTAGATGGGAGAGGAAGGAAGGTAAGTAATATTTCTCAGAGATCTGTTAGATTTTGTTTAAAATAGATATTCTAGCACTGTTTATATTAATTCCATGAAAAAGTTATACGATGTGATTATTTTGGGAATTGCTATATGCAAGATCCTTTTCATATAGATTCACAGTGTGCATTAAGATAAAACAGGCTTTAAAAACTCAAGACAAAAATTACCTTTGTCTAATTCAATTTTTATTAAGTGTAGTTGGAAATGGCCAATATTTCAAAGTATTTCCAGCATGGGTCTCTCCCAGACCACACCCGGTGCCAGGTAGTCACTGTACATTGGCTGATTTATCATTCTCCATTACAGTTTTGGGATTTTATCTTATTTTATAAGATAGAGAAATGAGTCGCTAGAGTCGGAGCTATCTGTGTGAAGCGTATAGAATATGAAGTTTCTAGTGCTGCCACAGAAGAGCTGAGGTATCAGTCGAAGGCAGGAAAGATTTACTTTGGCCCAAGGTCTCAGAAGTTTCCACCCTTGGTAGGCCAACCATGTGCTTTAAGTCTGAACTGAGGTGAAACTTGCTGGCAGAAGGGAGCGGTGGGGCAAAGCTGCATGCCGTGTACCATCCTGGATGAGAGGGGTGAAGAGCCAGAGAAGGAGGGACTGGGGTGAGAAAGGCCTCGAGGGTCGGGCTTCTATGACTCACTCCCTTCAGCTATACCCAGACCTCCTGTTTTCTTTTCCTTTTCACTGTTTGTTTATTTATGTTTGTATATGCTTGCAACACAGAAGAAATACACTCATCATGGAGGATTAGTACACACCCATATTGCTTCTTGTTAGGGCCTGTGTCTAGCTGTCCTCATGCAGCCCTAGGGGGGACTTTTTCAGAGGCGGCTGAATCTACAATGTGTGACTGAGACATGGTGTGCTACTAGAATTAAGGATGGGTGGTTACTAGATCAGTCCGCTGGTCAGTTTGGCACCGCCCTAATCCCAGGGTCCTGCATACCACGTAAGTATTGACTTGCCACTCACTACCTCCGTTGCTTCGCTACCTTCTGCCCACCATGAACTGTTTTTCCCTTGGCATGCCACCCTGCCTGAGAGCCGGCCGATGGTGGACTGAAGCCTCTAGAAACCGTGACCTAAATAAGCCCTGCTCCCTTTATCTTTGCTTGTCAGGTATTTTGTCTTGGCAATGAGAAAAGCAACCGAGATACATCCGGACCTGTCTTACCTCTCCTTCACCCCTTTCTTTCCCATCTTCCCCGTCCTCAGAACACCTCCCCATCTCCAGGAAAATGTCCATCTCTCTGTTTTCTATGAATATGAACTACCTTTTATTTTACTCTCTATAGTATCTATACTTCAGGTTTTTCATATAAGAGAAACCCTGTCTATTTAACCTTCTGTGTCTGATTTATTTAACTAACATTAGGATCTGAAGGTGCAGCTGATTTCTTATAAATGGCTGAAATTTATCCTTATTTGTGGCCGAGCGGTTAGTCCATTGTACGTGCAGCATAATGTTTTCACTGCTTCCAAGGTTTGGCTGCTATAGACATGAGTGCTCATGTATTATTGCAACATGCTATCTTTAGCTCTTTTGGGTAGTTACATAGAAGGGGAATAACTGACCCAAATGGAATATCTATTTTTAGCTTTCTGAAAAACCTCCACACATATATACTCATAGTATTTGCTACTAATTTAAATTCCCACCAACAACGAAGGACTCTTTCCCCAAAAGCTCAGTAGGATTTGCTGTTTTTGAGCTTTTTTCTTTTTTTGTCTTTTTGAGTTTTATCTTGGAAATAAGCAGCAAGGGGTCCAAGCATACACTAGACCTAACCTCAGCACTTTCAGGCCTAGCCCTCTTAGGAAACCACACAGGGTCAGCCTTGGTTCTTACCGCAGAGGCCTGGACCATGGGTCTTTCACAGTCTGAGCTATCTGTTGCTTAAAATATTTTGGGGGCCTGTCACTCATCCTCCCTCTCCTCTCTATAGCTATTTCTTGTGGCCAGCTGCTACCGAGTAAGCATGGTGGGTAATTCCAGACACCTTGAACTTTGATTACTCTGCGTTGTCTGATTCCTAGAGTAGCTCAGTCTTAATTAACGAGCCCTGCTCAGAATGACTCCCAATTATTCCTCTCAAATATGGCTGGTGCTGCAGTGGATTTGTTCTCCAATGCTAGCCTGCTATGCAGTCACATGCAGAGTAAAGTCCCCGCTGTTATGGTATGGCTTATGCATAGGTGTCCCCCCAAAGCCTCATATGCAGTCATGGAGCAGCTTCTGGAATGTGCAATTGATTCTTGCGGTTGTGGGTGCTGCCCCTCCCGTGGGGCAGGTGATTTGCATTTCAATGTAAGAAAGGAAGCGATGTTAGCTGCTTGAGCTACTGCTACTTTCTCTTTCACTCTTGCTCTTTTCTGCCACCATGAAAGGTTGTTTCTGCCCTGTGCTTCTCTGCCTTGGAGCCAGTTCGATATGGACCGAAACCTCCAGTAACTGAGAGCTAAATAAACCTTTTCTTCCCTAATTTTGAGTGTCGAGTACTTGTCTAAGCAATGAGAGAAGATTAACAAGACACCCGCTATATTTACTGTTTACAGTAGCCCTGGGCTTTACTTGAGGTTAGCTTTACTGATTCATTGTTTATCTCTGCCACTGCAGACCCTCTTCAGGCTTACTTTATGTCTGTCGAGAAAGATTAACCTTTCTGGGAGCCAAAAATAGTTGTCCAGACTGTTTTATTCTTTTGTCTGTATTGTCTAAAGTTTGTCTAATTCTCTTTGATTTCTAGCCTGCCTGTGGGCTCTTAAAGTTTTTCAGCTCTTCTTTTCTTATTCTTCTCTAAGTTGTTGCTTTCCAGATGTCCCAACTCCGGATCCACAAGAGGCTGCGATCTGCTGCGTGTTCTGCCATCCTACCTCCTCTGTTTACCACCTTCAGCAATGCCACCAATGAAGTCACTGATCTCATGGGTGACTTAGTACCCTGCATGGAGCTAGAGCTGTCAGCGTCCTGTCACCTTCCAAAACCCTAGAACACAGGAGCCATTTTACAGAACATTTCAGATCCAAATTGTAACATATAGTTAGAAAATGCTATGCTAGAATTAAGGCCCAAGCCTGATCCCTAACCCCATGCTGTTGCCAATGGACCGTGGGATCTCTCACTAGGCCATTTCAGTGGGTACATAGCTAAGGATAAGATCTTCTGATTGATAAAAAAGGTTACAAGAACCTCATTTGCAGCGAATCTTTCTGTGGAGACATCAAAGCCTCTTGTCAGAGAAGTAAGTCGCCTGTTCCTCTGGATGCTCTGTGGGTTTGTGGCTGTGTGCGTTGTTCTCAAAAGCACAATGCAGCCACATGTCCTGAACGCTGAGCCTTTTCTAAAGGATACCTGCAGAGAAATTATGTTTCTGGGAAATGCTTTTTTTTCTTTGTATTTTTTAGTGGTGCTAGAGATGAGAGCCAGGGTCTTTGTCATGTTGGGCAGATGTTGTACTCTGATCTGTATCTCTGAGCTCTGGTGGATTCTGAATGGGAGTGACTTGTATTATTTCTAATCATCTCCCAGGTCTGTGCCAGGCTCTGCGTTTATTAGCCATGAAAGGAGAGTCACACTTTGAGTCTCTGGGAGTGTGTTTTCATTTACTTATTTTTTGTATTTTAGGGAAGGGTCTATAGGGTGTTCAGGGTCTCACTACTACATCGGACTTACAGCCTCCCAAGAGCTGGGATTACAGATGCACGCCACCACACCCAGTCTCAATTGCTGTCTCAGTGTACCCTGGGGGCAGGGCCGACCAGGCAGGCCCTGGGATAGAACCCTTGGCCCCTGCAACTGCTTGCAGGCCCTTTAACCCACCAAACTATTTGGCCTGCTCAAGAGTGCATGTTTAAATTCATTCTCTCAATGAGAGGATAGATTCAATATCTTGCCAATAAGGAACAGATAATAAAAACAGACAAACGAATAATCAAAGCTCCCAGATAACTTCAGAGAATGCTTCCCCAGAAGTTATTTTTATGTAGATAATTTTGTGTACTTTATAGATGAAAGTTGGTGAAGAGAGACCTTCATTATAGGGAAAAAGGAAAGATGGGTTTTTAAATACCCTAGCTCTGTCTATCATTTTTTGTGTGATGCTGATTTTTATTTAGCTCATATCAACAGGCACACATTTCAATAGGAACTAATGTTTATTTCTTTCTTTTTTGATGGTACCAGGGATTGAACTCAGGACCTTGCACTTGCCAGGTAAGCATTTATTCCACTGAGCTATCTCCCTGACCCCATGTTTATTTCTTTGGGCTGCATTAAATACCCAATGAGATTCTGAATGTCTCATTCCTGCATTCCAAATTGTTATACAATTATACAATGGCACCAGAGACAACCACATAGGAAAGACTGAGGAACTGGCCAGAGGAACCTTAGTATCTTACCCATGTTGGGGATCATAGTTCATGCTCTGCACCTCCTTGGTGGAGAGCATGCTTCTCAGTTGTGTTGGCATTTCCGAAGAGATCCGTTTGTTTTCCCTTTTAGCTGAGATCTTTGTTAACCATCTTCTCTGTCATATTATTCTTCTGTGAGGTGACCTGATAGCTACTGTAACCATACTATCTTTGCAGGAATAGCTCCCAAATACTTAAAATACTTTAATCGTTGCTCATTTAGGGGCATTCCTCATTATCAGGGCATCTTCCAAAGTCAATGCTAGCAAACTTTTAGCAGCTGGACTATCACGTGTGATAAAAATTATCTATACCTTGTGTTTTATTTGGGATGAAGTTCTCCCTGCCAGGTGGGTGGTGAGTGAGCTACTCTTAAGGTCCCAGTATGTTGCTGGTGTTCTTAGGCCACTTCTGGTGTCACCTGTGTCTTCAAGAGTCAAATGTGAAGATGGGATTACACATTCTAGAGAAAAGAACTCTCTGTGTGAAACAATTCTTGTAGGGAACTCTTTTTGGTCTTCGTATCAGTCCAGAAAGTTTGTATTTGTAATCCCATGGGTAATTTGTTGAAGTCCCACCAAATTAATTCCTATCTATCCCTTTCAGTGCAATCCACCATGAGAATAAAGACACTAAGGCATATTTATAGTTATGGGGAGCTGAGGCGTCCTAAGTCCAGCCATAGCGATGGCTATCCAGAACAAAGGCCTTGACTCAGGGCCCAACCCAAGTTGAGGAGTGGCTTTAGGAGGAACAACTGAGAACTGCAGAAAGTAGCTCAGTATTGTGAGCTGAGCTAGGTTGGAGGTCTGCATTTACCTCCATTATATGCAGAAAGAAGGATAAGCAGAAAAAATAATTGGCATTGTATTATTGGGATAGTATCTAAGGCTTTGGGGTCTGGTGCTTTAGCTCTGATGTATAATCTTCCAAGCCCCAGAAAATCATAGCCTCTATCTCCAGGCTCGATCCTAGCTGGCAGCGTGGAACATTTGCTCTTCATCCTGTCTCAGCTTGGATCACAGTAAAGAGCAGTGGGCACTGATTGTCAGGGAAACACGTGTTTCAGACTACCACCAGCATCTTGGCTAGACCAATACATATTGCTTAAAGCCAGTTGAAGGGATGAGACAAAGTCCTAGACAGCTCTATGGAAATAGGGTCAGGCACAGCCCAAATGGAGAAAACTGCTCTTTTTTCAAGAAGAGTCAACCTGGTGGCCTGCCACACCTTTTAAGGTTATAAGAGGAGGATGAAGAAACAGGCCTGAGAACTTTCGGGCTGCAGCGTAGATCTGGTCCATAGGAAAGGAGAACGTGAAGAAGGGATGACTGAGGGGGAAGCTGATCGGATGACAGCGCCATCTTGAGAACCTGGTCAGGTTCATTCATAAGGAGTTCACCCATAAGGACGGTCACCAGAAGGGTGCTGTTTTGGGAAAGGATGGCCCAGCGCTGGGGTAAGTCATTTTCTAGTGAGTCCTAGAGGAAGTGAAGCCTCGACATGAAGGGTGTAGGAGGCCCAGCATGCCCACTACACCAAGCTCCTCTTACAGGGATCCCAGGGGCTGCTCTCTATGACTTAGGAGTGCTTAGGATCTCAGATTTGAGCCAGGGTTACTTGATTTGAAATTTGGTTGTGCCATTTATGAAGTCTGCAATCATTAGCAAGTACATAGTTTTCTAACACTTAGATGTCACATCTTAAATCATTGAATTTCATCATGATCATTTTGTAAGCAAGCCAAGAGACTTGAGTCAATGTGTATAAAATGCATAGAAGATGGCTTGGCTTGCAGAGAGGGCAAAATGGTAACTAAAAACCAACAAAACAAAATTAATGACTCTAGAACCTTTTGCATTTTTTTCTTTAAGTTTATTTATTACTTTGAATGTGAACTAAATATGTCATTGTAATGCATCATAGTAATGTAATACAAATAGGAATGCTTTCTCATGAGAGGATAAAGTTCTTCAAAGGACAGTTTTTACTGTATTTGCATTAAATCCTAAAGCAGGAGCTCGCTTTTCACAAGTATGGACAAGAAGCTAAAAAAGACAAGAGGAGAGCCTGGCGTGGTGGCGCATGCCTGTAATCCCAGCACTCGGGAGGCTGAGGCAGGAGGAT
>PVJA010031046.1:6881-25325 GCA_004027025.1 Myocastor coypus | reverse complement strand
TGGTGGCAGAGGCAGCCAACCAAACAGGGCAGCAGAGCAGCAGCACCAGCTCGAGCTCCAGTCTGTCTCTCTGTCTCTCTTTATATTACATTCAGGCTCTCCACCTTAGCTCCCGCCCTAGGCTACACCCATAATCCCAGAAGTACTTCCACCCATAATCCCATCAGTACTAAAACCTATAATCCCAGGGATCATGGATGAAGTCTCAAACTCTAGAAGTCCCTGCCCAGTGACTCCATGAGGCTTTGGGGGACAACGAGACATAAACCATAACACTGATTTGTGAGAATACATTCATCAAAAGAAAACAATTTTGGATTTTAAATGACCATAATTACCAAAGAGTTATGTTTTCTTCTTGTATATGACACAATATTTGAAATCCTAACACTGTATTGGAAGCTTAATATTTTGTTCCTATTCTGTGTTGGTCTTCTTGCACTATATTTTTTTTTTAAAAACACAACAGCCACAATCTGAGCTGTTCAAAGAATGTTATCATTTAAAGGACTAAAATATGATCCTATATTGAAATTATGAACTACCCCATCCAGTAATTTGCAGAAAATGCTTTACATTTCAACAGTCCCAGGGGAGCCATCATAAAACATTCAAAAAATTGCTATTATTCACTGGGTTCACTGCAATGCTTGGACATTCTTCGGTGCAGAGTACTAGTTCAAAACGGTTTATGGTTGGTTTCAAGTTCTGTCTTCTCAGTGTCTTGAAAAAGTTCACTTGCATCAGTCCAGTGAAATTGTTTTTGTCATGGCCACCAATTCCTGCTTCCTGCTTTAATCCAAAAGTTTGTTACCTGTCCTCATATGATGGTAACACCACAGCATACGGTTAAATTCCCTCCATCATATACCTTCTCTTCTTTGTATCTTAGGTGACCTATGATTTTCTGTTATTTCCAAAACGTGATTTATTCAGTTTACATCTTTAAAGTTGAACCATATCTACTTTTCCTACTCTATATATTCAAAATACACCGTTCATCTAATGTGGCCCTATCACTGCTATGACTAACATTTTGTTGTGCTACTTTGCCATTCATTTCTAAATGAAGGCAAAACTTGTATTTGTACCTGACTTCTATGCACTTTCCATTTCTCAGGACGCCCCTCACAGTTTTACAGGTTGATGTAAATTAGCTTATGTGATAGTTTGGCTTCCATAGTACACAGCTACAATTGCTTCTCTTCTACCTATGACTAAAAATCAATATGGCCTGAAGTAATTAATTTTGGGTTTCATTTTTGATATTTGACTGCTAACAGTTTTTCATCTTCACGTCTCCTTCTCACCCACTTAATTCCTTATTGGAGTATGGGCATGTCAGTAAGAAAGAAAGCCATATACAAGCTATCTTTCTCTCTCTCTCTCTCCCTCTCTGGAAGGAAGCCAAATGATGCAAACTCCATCTTCAAATAGAAACTTTCCCAGTCCTACATCTTTTTTTTTTTTTTTTTTTTTTTTTTTTTTTTTGTCTTATTGAGACAGGGTCTCGCTATGCAGTTCAGGCTGGCCTTGAGCTCACTTTTGTAGCCCAGGCTGGTCTCAAACTCGCATCAATCCTCCTGCCTCAGCCTCCCAAATGCTGGGATTACAGGCGTGCGCCACCACGCCCGGCTCCCAGTCCTACATCTTAATCAGCATAAAACTAGACTGATTTGGTTTTCTTCTCCCTCGGGACATTTTGGAACCTCCTGGGGGCATGCCTGCTTGGTTCTAGAAGGGTAGGGTGTGCAAGTCATCAATTTAGAACTGCTAGGTGAAGTTGTTAGTCTAGTGTCATCGCCCACACTGGTAGAACAGCTCTGCCACACATGGGGAATAATTGTGAAGTCTTGTGTGGTACTTCTCCTGTTTTGCTACCTAACACTTCGTGCTTGGGAATGCTTTTTACTCTAGATGTTATGTTACCTAAAATTGTACCTTTTTTACATACGTTCTTCACTTGGATTAAAGTGTCCACATAGTTTCTTGCCTTATACATGAAACCATCAAAAACCGTAGGATTTACATATTAGAGTGCACCTTTATATTTCACGGCACGTATCAGCATCTAAATTAACACTGTGCTTAATTAGTTTTTCTTTAGTTCTAATTTTGACATTGTCAGAATTTTTATATATTTTCCACTGGTGCATGTGCAGAAATTTCTTTGAATAACATCTACATACAAAAATATTTATCAACATTAGCTAAATGAATAAACCCGTTGGTTTTATTTTAAAAAAAGTACATCATATACTGATAGGTTCTAAAGAAGAAAATAAGAAAATTACATAATTCCTTGGGAAAATCTTTAACATTCTTGGAAATTAAATGAACATGAAAAGTAGGGTTTGGGGTTCCCCCTTCAAATTTGATCACCAATGAAAAATGCTGAGATAACAAAAACAATGAACTCATTAAAATTTAATGAAATAGTATATGTTACAGCAGAATACTACTGTGATTTTTTTTAGAAAGTAATTTAGAAATATATGTATAAATATTAAAAATCTTTCTTGCTTATTAAAAACAATTTAAAATGTTTATTAGGTAATAAAGCAAAATTATGAAAATAAAAATCACACATAAAGAAAAAATTCTACTACATTTCTTTTTGAATGGAAAAGATGATAAAACATCAGAAGCAGATATTCATTAGGTTTTCAGATCACATCAGGTCAATTTTGAGTATTTCCATCCTGGCTTTAAAAGAAAAAAATTATATTAAGCCATAAACAGCCTGTATTTTACAAAACAGGTAGAGAATTTTTATTTATATTGAGTATTTAAAAATTAAAATTGAAAGATCTAAACATTTAAATGAAACATGGCAAATTTAAGTAAACTTAAAGTCACTATATATGCAGGTTTTTATCAACGTAATTGTTTCTGAAAATAGAGAAGAAAAATTAAAATCAGAAAAAGTGGAACACGGCTTCTAGCAGCCACAAAAGGATGCAGCGCATTGCTACCATCATCAACCATGGTGCTAAACACATTCACTGGGCTCTGTTCAGGCAGCCCAGATGGGGCAAGAGAGGGCTCTCCCTCCATCTACCTGAACCAGGCAAAGCCAGGGCCATCCTCCTTTTACTGTCCTAACAGAAGCAATAATAACAAAGACCCAGGAAATCTCTAAAGCTCCAGACCAGAGCCCAGGTATGGTAGCTCTCCTAGTTTGACCTACTGTAACCTTTACCCACCGGGACTTCATTAGCAGCCTGGAAATAGAGACTAGGCATGTCACATGTGATTAAAACAGAGTGAGTTCTGGGGCTCTCACAGTACTGAACCTTTGAGATGGCTCAGCAGCCCTACTTAGAAAGATTCAATCACAGGCCCTGGATGTAGAGCATACATTTCTAAAAATCTGAAAGCCTAAGCTACCGTCGGTCTTCTAGCCCACTTGTCCTATTCCTGTCACCTTTGCGTTTCTTCGGCATGAACCCAAGCACACATTCGGACTGTTCTCAGTAAATGTAGCTGGTGCCTCTTTCTCTATCCCTACACATGGGGTGGCTTTGCTCGCTATCCACAGGAACCTGGACTCTGTCGCTTGGATACATCACACAGGGTACTGAGGCCTAGAAACAGAAGGAACTTTGTCAAATGAGGTGCAGGTCCTGAAGAAGGAACCTGGGTACACTCCCTACCCGAGTCTCAGTGCAAATGCTGCACCTGTCCCTGAGGACAGCAACAGGAGCACACAGGACAGCACCCTTCCACTCAAAAGGCACGAAAGACCTGCAGCCACAGCAGCACCCTGCACGCTGTGGCCTACCCCTGTGGATGACTGCGGGAAGACACTGTAGCTAAGCTTCAGTGGTTTCTTCCTCTCTCAAAACTCTGCCCTGTCCCACTGCACACAGCCTTCTTATTCTTTCTAACAAAACACGCACCGGGTTATTCCCCATCACTTGCTTCATGGTTGCATCCATTTCTACCGCCTTAGAACAAACACAGTGGCAGAGGAAACTGCTTTCAGTCATCATATTGAAATGGATGCTAAGAGAAAGATCTGGACTAAGTTCTAAGCGAGGGACGGAGAAGTAGCTCAGGGTTTACAGCTCCTCCCACCACGTGCAAAGCCTGGGCTTTGGCGCTCAGGATGGCAAATGCAAACAAATACAAATCTTCACCTTTGTTCTTATGTTCCCCTGCGCTTTACTGTCATCGATGCTCTTGTTATAATCCTTCACATGCTTTGCGGAAAGTGTGTGCATATATTTTTAAAATTCAGAAATGTCATTAGTAGTAAAAGAATTTTAAAATTATCAAATGAATCTAAATTACTCAGACATGACAAATGTTCTTGTAATATCAGTGAAACAATGTTATTTCAAATTGACGGATGCATTTAATTCATTTCTAACAAGCCAGAAAAATAGCCTAACCCAATGCAAGAGGAGATGATTTCATCAAAAAATTAAATATTGGAAAATCTGAAATCAATTTAGATACAATCTTATGAGAAATATAAATTTTAGAAATATGTTAATGTATGCCCCCCAAGTAACATGCATTTGTAAGGAAGAAATTAAGCATGACTTTCTAGCAACCAAAAATTTTTATTTAATTTTTTTTTCTTTAAAATTTACTTGTGTCATTCAACTCTGAGTCTTTCTCTTGGCGTCCATAAATGTCATCACCCAGAATTGTTTTCTTTTTTTTCTATACCGAAGCATACTGTTTCCTGTTACTTTTATTCTTTTTACTTGAAGTAAAAAATACACTAGTGATTTTGATAAAACATTACACTGATTTAAATTAATTTTGAAACATATTATTAGGAAATAAGAAATATATGTATTGAGCAAGAGCTTTTGGAAATATTGTGTCGTGACATTTGCTTCTCCTCTCTAGCTGTAACACAGTTACCAGCAATAAAGCAGAATGTTTACAGTAAAGCTCCAAAATATTCAGGCTTTGCCAGTAGTCCGTTAGATTGATTGCTAGATTACTGCCAAATCGCAAGTTGTGTGGGGTGCCTTTTCCTAAAAATAGTACTCTGACCACCAACAGTTTATTTCAGTACTTACAGTTGCCATCTACTCTCAGGCTTGAGGGAAAATACTGTTCATTGAAATTCATTAAAATATTTAAATATTGTGAGGAAATCTGCTAACGACAGAGCTCTTTGCAGCATGATCTTCTCAAGCATACTCTAAAAATCATTGTGTAGATGCAAATGTGTTATCTGTAAAATAAATGGGATGCCACTATGAAAACAAGACAGGAATTTTGACTATATTTCGTTCCAGGAAAACAAATGACATTTGTTTGTAGGGCAAAACAGTGTGTTTATATACAATGTCTTTCAAATAATGAAATAAAAATTACAAAAACATGATCATCATGTTGGTGAAGTGATGAGTATTTCATAGTTGGATGTTTTTAGTTCAGTATCTATGGAATAACCCAAATCCTGATGTTGTGCATATTGAATTATATTACCTTTCCTGAAAGACATGACAAACACATGAGGTGAAACCTTGAATATTTGCTAAAACTCAGTAGACTTTTAAATTCTGTACAGCCTTTTTGTTTTCCTTTTCTTTTTCCCCCCTCAGCACCAGGGATTAAACACAGGACTCTGAGCTTGCCAAGCAGCACTTATTCTACTGAGCTATCTTCCTGACCCTTGTACAGATTTTAGTCAATTTTTAAAATGAAAAAAATATGCTCTTACATTGAATTCATATGAAATATTTAAATTCAGATAAAAAAGAAAATTCTAATCATATGTCATGTTTTCTATGTGTATGTACAGTTTTACTGATGCATAATTATGGCATCATATCATAATGTGGCTTTCTGGGCCATTTTTACTCATCTTGTTTGTGTCTAGATATCTGTATACATGATTAGAATCAGCAACTCTTCACCGACTCTACCAGGGATCTCCATTATCTCAGATTAGGAGTTTTTGCTTTCAGTTCTAAAATGATCTATGAAGTATATTCACAAATGTGTTTTTCAGCCCTTCTCTGATTGAAATCAGCTTAAGTTCGCTATTAGCAGTATAAAACCTAATAACAATGAAATGACTTACTTTAAGAAACCCAGAAGAACCTGTTTCCCCTCCCTGGTGGGGAGGAGCCTCACCACTGTAGAGCAGCCACTCCAGTCTTCCTTCACCTAAGTGTGCCCGTGGTTCCTGTCCATTCAACATAAGTGAAAGCGGCTCCTGTGACAGGGCTCCTGTCCTACAGGTTGCTAGTCATGAAATAAAAAAGTCCCAGTTCTTAAACATTCATGTGAAAGAAAACTTGGCATCAACTGGCAAAGTATGTATTAGATTATATGACTATGAAAGTACATAGAACTTTGTGGATTTTTAAAGGTGAGAAAAAACATACACAATTTCTAAAATGACTAGAAAATTGTAGTAACCCTATTGTGCGTGCGCTCGCGTGCGCGCGCACACACACACACACACACACATGTGCATGCACAATTGTAGTCCCAGACAGCAAGGGGAACATATTATCCGCAGGTTTCTGAGATGTTGTTTGCACTATAGCTTGATCTATCAGTTACTTACATGGAAGGGCTTCTAATATGTCATCAGTCTTTATTACAATTGATGTGGTATATATGTTATGGACAGCTCAGCTCAGCCTGCCCTGGGGCTGGGCTGGCGCAGCATGTGGTTCCAGGGATCAAACTGCAGTCCCTGTGGTTGCCTAAGCTTGCCTAAGCAGGCAGTTTAGACTCCTGAGCCATCTCACCGGCCCACTGATGTGATTTATATTTCAATAAAACTATTACATTTGGATTAAAATATAAGATAAATAACCAGTTAAAACAATTGCTTACTTTATCATTTCTATTGAGAAATCAGCTGGCAGCCTAATTATTATCCTTCTCATTTCTTTTTTTTTTTTTTTTTAATGTATTTAGTACAGGGTCTACTGGGTCTTAGTACCCAGTTCAGACTCGTAGTGATCCTCCTGTTTTCAGCCTCCAGAACGCCAAGATTACAGTTGCACACCACCACTCCCAGTCTAAGTCTCCCTCTCAGCGTGTCCTGGGAGCAGGGCCAGCTCTGTACTCCTGGGATCGAACCCCAGTCAATGAGGCTGCTTAAGTAGGTGCCTTATTCCGTTGACCTATCTGGTCAGCCTGTTTCTGATTTCTAACCAAATTTGTTTACCATTTCTCTTTAAAAATTTATAAAAATAGCAAGAGCAACCTAAACTTGTTTCTTGTCTTAAGAAAATCACTATCTTGCCACCTTATAGAATATGCTCAACCCAGACAATTCCTAGAATGTTTGGAAAATATTTTTATAATTGGATGTCAAATGTTGCCAATCTGGAGTTCAGTCACAGCAGCAATGCTTAGTTCTTAAACATATCTAACATTCAAATCAAAAGGAAAACATAAAATAACTTTAGAAGTCCTTAGTGCCATAGGTGAATCAGTATTCATGATGAAATCTGATATATAAATTCAAAGATACATTTAAATAAACTGAATAGATTTAGAGAGAGGAAATGCTTTCTTCTCAGAATAGGCGAATGAGTGTTGGCTCAGAAATCACTATTTTAAAAATGTAAGTATTTGAAAGGAAACTCAGAAGTTGTGGTTCTATTTAATTTCCACAAGTTCAGTGAATATTTTCCTTAAGTGTTGTCTGTGTGGTTTAACTATATTGTAATCATTGGATGTGTTCAGCAAAAATAGAGATGCCTTAGCCAAATTAACTCTATGTTGAGAAAAATCAAAATCTTAGAAATAATTTCAAAGAACCTGAATGTATAACATGTAATTTTATGTATAAAACTTTAAAATGAATTACAATTGTTATACAATTTTGTATGATATGTAAATGTATATGAAATTCATGTAATAGGACTCCAGAGGGGTGATTTTACACACACAGACACACAGACACACACACACACACACACACACACACACACACACACACACACATATATATATATATATATATATATATAACCATATATAAATGTGTATCGTATAGAATTAGATCAAACCTCATAGTTACAAACAAGTCTTTTCCTCTGTATCATATTTTTTTGGTGGAATCAGGGTTCAAACTCATGACCTTGCACTTGCCAGGCAGACACTTGTGCCATGGAGCTATCTCCTTAACCCCCTAAGTCCTTTGCTCTGAACAGTTGAGAACTATACTGCATAGGGTATACCTCATGTATGTGATGGTGCTCAAGCTCCGTCCTGGCCTGTGTGAACAGATAGTACCAGAATGTTTTTCAAAAGGCATCTCAGTGTTTTGATCTTTTTTTTCCTACTTAAGAATATTGACATTCACAAATAAGTTGTCTGAAAAATCTTATGCTTTCTTTTCACCTAAACTCATCTATAAAGGCTCATAAAGCTTCAAAGTATTTTCCATAAGTGGATTTATTTTGATATAGTCTTCTATGAACACCTGCAGCATCACAGCCTTAACTCGGCTACAGATGTTGCTGATTACTCTGAAGAGAGGGCGTCTGTGTTGACTGATTGGCCATTTTTATTTGATAGTACATTGAGCTTTCTTTTTCAAGTTGTAGCTTCTTAAGAACTGGTTTAAATGATTAAAGTCCTAAAATAGAGTGTCACTTTGCAAACTATCAACATTAGAAAATGAGCTGCTTGCAGGGCATAAACACTGCCAGGCACCTGTGTATGACTCCCCGAGTTTTGGAGCAATGATATTGATCTCGAGAACCAATTTGCTCAATGGATCTCCAGTCACAGAGTGAAGCTTTTAAACTGATGAGGCATAGAAAGTAGTACAAATGTCAAGGCGGCAGGAGCAATTAGGTTTGCTCTGAATGGTACAAGAAGGACTAGGAATGGTTTTCATACGTGTTAAATAAAGGTATTTATTTTTCCTAATAAAGCCTGCAAAGTATTTACCTTTCTCTTTTTAGATCACTTCGTTCTGACATTTGTGTGGTTTGGGCTAGGACCCAGAGTTTTTATCCTATATTTTACTCCCAATATTTGTTTTCTCACCTGTAATTCCTTGTTATTCTTCTTTTCATTTTGAGACAGTCTTAAAGTCTCTAAATTTTCCATGCCTGAAGCAAAAGTATGTAAAACTTTGCTCATGTTATCAGAGTGTTAGGAATCTGTGTTTTGTAAAAAAAAAAAAAAAGAAAAGAAAAGAAAAGAAAATACATTTTGCATGCAAAGCAATGTTAATAATAATCACTTATAAATGTTTATGTGATATGTATGTCATTTCTAATAATCAGTATGATATTCTAAGCATATGTAAAATAATTATATATTGCATTGAAAATGCAGCATCTAAAATCATGTACTTATCCATACCTGTGATGTAGATATAAAATATATTTACTTTTGTTATGAAACAACATCAGAATAATAAAACTGGGGCCCGGCAGGATGGCTCAGTGGTCTGAAGCGCCTACTTGGGAAAGCTTGGGCAACTTCAGGGACCGCGGTTCGATCCCCGGCACCACATGCTGCACCAGCCCTGCCCTCGGGGTGGGCTGAGCCGGCCATGAAAATGAGTGAATAAACAAACAAAGCTTCTGAAACAAGAATAAAATAAAATAAAATAAAATAAAATAAAAACTGCTTGGATACTCAGTTGAATTTCACCTTGACAAGAAAGTTCATGACCCCTGCCCAGGATGTAATGATTAAGCTGTAATGTGAATGCCTACATTAAAAATGTTGCAGTAAAGAACACATGTCCTCTTGTAACCCTCAAAGTATCCTCCCCTACTTTGAGCACGTTTTTCCCACCATTCTTGCCCCTTTCCGAAGCTGTTCAAAGAGTCTCCTCTCTTGTGTCTTTTTGATCAAAAATATGGTAGCTGTAGCTTTTAAGTGCTGTCCAACAGAAAGATACCTTCTTAAAGGCATCACGTGTGTCCTTGTCTCCCGGATCTACCAGATCTGGCACTGTGTGAGTTCTGCCTCTTTGCCAAAGTCAGAGTGACCATGAAATGTAAGCAGTTTTTATTGATTCAGGCCGTTAAATCAGCCACAGCTGCAAAGCTAAAGACACTCGTGTAAAAGGATTTCCAGTGTTTCTTTAGAAAGTCACATGAGTGATGGAATAATGTGTTCAATCTGAGAAATATTTCAAGGAAGTCTAATTAAAATATTTCTTTAAGAGTATTATGTGCTTTCAAGATGATCCTATTTTTCAATCACACTTCATACCATCAAAGCTTTCTCATGTAGTATTTGAATTTCTATGCATAGAAAAGTAATGACAAAATTGTGATGATCATTTATGCAGTTGTTCCTTAAACAGTTTTTTAAAAAAGAACATGAACATAAATTTAAATGTTTTATTATCAAAGCTTTGTAAAACTATTTCAGCAAATGGCACAGACTATATGTAGGCTAATTATTTTTCCTGTACAAAAGTGAAACTTGAAAGGCCTGTAACTCATTAATTTGCTTAACTGCATTTTACATAAGATAGAGTCATCCTGTGCATTAAGATTTGTGCTGCAGCAAGGCTAACACACATGGATTAGTATTAACTGTAACTCAGAAATACAGAGGTCTAGATTTGGGATGAACAGATATGGCATTAAAAAGAAATGGAATGGCCCTGATGCACGTAGGCACTGCATTCCCACAGATGCGGTGTTGTCCCACATCTAGGTCTTCAAGGAAGTAATTTCGCTTCGCTTGGGATTCTCTGAATGACTCACCATTTCCCTTTCCCACTGCAGACTGCTTTATTTCTTCCCTTTTTCCTTCTTTCTTCCTAGAACATCTCTGGTCTTCTTTAACCTAGTTCCTTGTCATCTACCTCATAACTTGACTATGCTCTTACTTTTCTCCCAACACTTTGCCTTATTTCTATTATTTTTCCCATGGCATTGTGGAGCTTCAGCAAAGAAATTCAAGGATGCTCAGCTAAGGCAGGATGCTTTTTCTGAACTAATTTCTTGATGGTCTAAATGAGCTGTCCTTTGAAAAAGAAACAAGGGTTTTCCTTCTTTGATATAATTATAGTAAGCATACTATAATTATAGTAATATTATAATGTATGCTAGATTTATCTAATCTATTATACAAATTTATATATAATTATTTATTTTGTTATAATACATAATAATATATGATATATATATATATATATATATATATATATATATATATATATATACACAAGACAATTTCAAAAAGAGAAAATATAAAGACCCCATTCCCCACTTGGGTCAGGATAAGATATCGCTAATATCTTTATTTTCTTTAACAAATGATTTCAAATCTTTTCGTCATCGACTTGATGTGCCAAAGTATTCAAGCGCTTGTAATATCCCCTTACTCAGAAATTAAGAAAATCCTCCAAAAAATTATTGTAGAGTCTCTATTGAAAGTACTAGCTTTAAAAAGCAGAGCATTTATAGAATCTTAGAGTGTATTAATAGTTAACTGTACATAGCCTAAATTATCCACACTCCTACATCTCAGAATAAAAACATGTACTTGATTATTACCTACTTTACCCATTAAGATCAACGTCTATGACCACAAGGCATTCCACTCTATTTAGATCTTATTATTTAACGTATGAGTTTTCTCCTCAAAATTTAGATGAGATAAATTTCTGTAGGGAATACAAGATTTAATTGGAAGGCAGATAATTAAGAAACATGACACATTCTGATGTGTTAGGGCAGACATAAATAAAATTTCCCATTGGCAGCCCTAAGGAGAAGTATGAAACGTGTTGTGGAAATATGAAATATGCTCTCATAAATCATCTTATTAAGTTTGTTGAACTTCAGTATTAGGGAAGAAAAAAGAGATAACTATTTCTCCGAGAACACAAACATGATATGGACATAAATATATGCATATACACAGGTGCACACACAGACACACACACACACACAAAACCTCTATGCATGCATGGCTGCATGCATACAAACACATGCACACACACAATCTGAGACCCAAGAAATAATGCAAGTGTTTTCTATTTTTTGTTTCTTTTGGTAGGTTCAGATGCGTCCTTTGAGATTTTTAAGCTTTGTACCTTTGGTGTAAATATGTCGTCATTATGGTTTCTCTCACAATGAATGAAATTTCATGGTCACCTTCTAAAAGATCTTGACCAGAAGTATAAGAGAGGCTTTATTTTGAAGAAAGTAAAAGAGATTCTACCTTCCTACTTGTGTACTACTTTACCTCCCACCTAATGATTTATGTTCTTGCACCTCACACTTACATTGATAATCTCAGTATTCCTTTTTAACTCCAAAATGCATTGGCAGTATGGATTTGTGAAGGTAGAAGACTGGAATCTGAAGCAGTAAATTGCAGAGGGTGTGGTAGTGGAAAGGTAGCAATGAAAAGAGAAGTGAACCTATCAGAAAATTATGTAGAAGCCGGACGTGGTGGCGCACGCCTGTAATCCCAGCATTTGGGAGGCTGAGGCAGGAGGATTAGTGCGAGTTCGAGACCAGCCTGGGCTACAAAAGTGAGCCCAAGGTCAGCCTCAACTGCATAGCGAGACCCTGTCTCAAAAAGACAAAAAAAAAAAAAAGAAAGAAAGAAAAAAGAAAATTATGTAGAAGGAAAATCTACAATAATACATATGAGGGAGTAAAATGCACTGACTGATTCTAAGATGAATTTTAGAGTCCCAATTTGATAAAAAATGTTGAAATTTTAAATAGGCAGACAATATATGATTATTAATATTTAGATGTCCCTGCACAGCTTCAGATTGTCATGAGTAGACTACTGGAGTGGCTGGAGCTAAGGTATGTGACACTTGGATTAAGAGTGTGTGGTACAAAATTAGCCTACCTATTGTTTCATCCTAGCTCTGAGAACAGATTATGGGAAGGCCTACCCTGTGTCTCGGTGGCACCACTCTAAATATTTGTATACTGTGAAATAAAAGAGAAGGGCAGGCTTGCTTCTCTGTTCACTACCTGCTCTGCTGTGCACTGTTTCTGCTCTGCAGTGCCCCTCTTCCATGACACTGTGCCTTATGTTCAGCTGGGTGGAAACCTCTACAAACTCTGAGTAAATTAATCCTTTTCTCATTTAATTTTGTGGGTCAGTCAGTCTGTCTTAGCAATGACATGGTGTACACTAGACAATTACAATAACAGGAGAAAGCAATAGTTGGGAAGATAATGATTTGAGCATTGTCATCGAGAAATGTTCTGTTAACCATTTGACTAGCTAAGGGCTTCAAAACAGGAAGTGCCATTTAGAACACCTCAAGGCAGATTTTGTGGAAATGGAAAAGAGACCTGGGGATAGACAAAGGCAAGGGAACAAGATTAAGGATAAATATGTGATACACACATGTGCCAACATTAGTGAGAAAGTACCCACCACATATTATGAATTACACTAATAAAATATTAGGAAAATAGGTTGGAAATCAGAAAAGGGATTTTAAAACATCAGGATATTACTGCACCACAAAGATAGAAATATCATTTATTCAGGAGTTACTGAACAAATAAAGGGCTAAGAAACCAGAAGAAACAGCGAGTACTTGTATTGTATGATCAATTTTGCATGGGTGTATGTTAAACCGAGCAGATTACATTGCAGATAGCAATATGCAGTATAATAATCATTGGTAATTTCCTATAATCTTGTTTTGAAATTCTGTATTATTTTTTATTTTTCAGATCTCTTTAAAACAAGAAAGAAATTGAATAATTGTTCACAAAACAATTTCAATTATTTTTCAAATATTAAATAGTTTTATGAAAACAATACTAGGGTAAGTTGAGAATAACAGCTTTCTTGATCATGAAAAGCCACAAAAACATTCATTTCTTCACTCTATTTTGCTTCCACATTGCAGATATGGTAAAAACTAGGAAGCAGTGACATACATCATGAATAAACATAAATGAGAAAGAGGATATATGTTATCCAGGTCTCTTTCATCATGCTGCTAAGATCAAATATGCTTAATGATTAAAATATTAATGGGAGAGATAATTTTAACTATTACAGGAAATTCATTAATGTAATTTTAACAGGTTTATGACATGTATATTAGAATTTTGCTAGCCACCATAAGTTGTTCATGATTTATGCATTTTCAATAAAATAATACTTATATAAAATATTAGCTAAATGTTTATCTCAGAAAATAACACAGGATATTTTTAGTATTCCAGTGAAAATATGATGTTGTTATAATCTTGATACATGAAAAAATATAAAGTAATATTCTACATCAAGTCAGGGCTTGAGTTTGCTTTTAATTTCTTTGAAAAGATTCATCATGAAATATGTTTTAATATCTAATCATGCGTGATTATAAATACAAACTTGTGAAAATATATTGGTGATAGAATTTTTATATAAAATCTAATATGGATGAAAAGAATTTTAATGTGAGATACACACGAAAATCTTTTTCACAATTAATTTTATCATAAGTTCAACAACTCAAAATTATGCATACTGCACAACTAATTCTAAAGAGAATGAATATTGCACTCATTGTATATCTAATCTTAACATAGAGTAGAATGCTTTCTAGGAGATGAAAAAATGTATTTTCATACCGTGAAGATATAGTGATTTAGGGAATAATACAAACAATGAAACATTCTAAAAGAAAATGAAATAGCATTAATATAAAATCACGAATTATGACAGCATGCAAAACTATCATATAATAATTACAAATTTTGTTTATGATTTACCTGATAAGGTAAATGAACATACAGTTTTACTGAAACAAATTATATATATGTGCATGTTACATGTATTCCATTGAATATTAATTTTAGATGTTGAAAACTGTGAATAGCAGAATGCAACAACAATAATCTCTGTAGCTATCACTCTTTCCAGGAAATTTTTTTTAGTTAAAATTTTTGATGATTTAAATTTACAAGGGCTGGCCAAATAGCTCAGTGGATTAAAGCACCTGCAAGCAGGCGCCAGGGCCAGGGGTTTGAACCCCAGGACTGCCATGCCAGCCCAGCCCCCGGATGCACTGAGTTGGCAGTTGAAACTGGGCATGGTGGCGCATGTTTACAATCCCAGCTCATGGGAGGCATAAATAGAGGGAATCCCTCCAAGTCCAGTCTAGTAGTGAGACCCTGAACACCCGCTCCCAGTAGATGGTCCCCTCCCCCCCCAAAAAAAAAAATAAAGAAAAGGGAAAATTAAAAAGAAAATAAATTAACACAGACTTGGGTTGGGGAGATAGTTTGGCAGTCTAAGCACCTGCCTGACAAGCACGAGATCCCAAGTTGGACCCTTGTATTGCATGCCTTACTGGTCCCAGGTTTCTGGGCATGCCATACAGGCCTCAGTAGTGGTGGAGCATAGCTGCAACTCCAGTGCTCGTGGGAGGCTGAGACAGGATCACTAAGAGTCTGAACTGCCTAGTGAAACCAGGCACCAAAAAGAATAAAAATAAAAATGAAAATAAAAATAAATATATGCACACATATATAATTTGTTTCAATAAAACCGTATGTTCATCTTAACTTTCTCCTTTTTAAGCAAAGTGCCATTAATCAAAATAAACTTCAGTGGGCCTGCCTCGTCTTATGTGCTATCTAAGCTTGTTATCAAAATTATATCTGTAATTTCAGTCTGTGAATTTGTTTTATAAGTCACTCTAACAGTGAAGCTAACAATTCCTCATGAATAATCTGGAATGCTACACAAGTTCTTATTTGGAATGCCTCCAACTTCATTTTATTGGACCAGTGTTACAGTGATGTGACATCCAAACAAAGAGTAGGAAACTATATACCCAGGGAATATAGAGAATGAATTCCCGGCATACTGGTGATTTCCAACCACCATTGCATAAGAACAATATTACATTTCATAAAATATTTACCAAAGAAATTAAATGGCGATTTGTTCTTAGAAGCTATCTCAATGTTTTGAACATATTCTACACTAGTCAATAAAATGTGATTATTTTGAGATGCAGAAAAACCACTTTACAAAATCTAACATGTACTCCTTAAAAGAAAACTTTTATTAAAACAAAAGAACCTAGCCTGTGTAGACCACATACAAAAAACTGACTTTTGACATTCCATATTACTATATTTTACATATATTACCTGTGAAATAATTTAAAATAGCCAATATATGCACAGAAAGTAGGGTTAATGTCAGAGAAAAAGGTCTCTGGATTATCACTGTTACATTTCCACTTATTTCCCATAGTAATATTTTCATAGCAGTCGCATTGAATGTGTATTTCTATGATCATCAGCGACAAGTGATCAAAGCAGAATATTTTTTCAATATACTTCCATACAACCTTGTAAAACTTTATTGATTTGAGTTGCACTAGAGACGGTGTATTTCCCACGTTCAAAATGCCAGTAGAAACAAAAGATGAAACCAATACTTCATCAAATATTTTTCAGTTTCTTCTCTGTATCTGTCAGAGAAGAAGATATGTCAGAATTAAAGTGTAGCACACTCAGACATGAAACTTATTAGTCTGGGCCGTGTGATGCACCCTGTAATCCCAGCATTAGGGAGGCTGAATACAAGAGGATTGTGATGAGTATGAACTTTGTAGTGAGACCCTGACCCCTCAACCGAGAGAGAGAGAGAGAGAGAGAGAGAGAGAGAGAGAGAGAGAGAGAGAGAGAGAGAACTTATTTTTCATGTTAGTTGTTCCAATGAAACAAGACTATACCACATAATAATAGTATTTATTTCTTTTACATAAAAAGATCTAAATGATCAGCTGTTTAAAACTTTTCTGAATAACTTATGCACCATGGGCATTATTTTCCTAGAAGAAATGGAATTATCTTACCTCTGAAATTATGCGTGTAGAGAGATTAGCAGTTTTGTTACATATTCTGAAAATTCAAGGGTTTTTAAAGAAATAGATGATTTACTTTGTAAGAAAGTACTTTATTTAAAATACCTTGTCTAATAAACTAAATGGAAAAAATTTGTACAGTTTGAAAAATTTCATTGGCTAAACTAGAAACTTATAATCCAAATTCAGGAAAAGCTTTGTTTCTTAAAAGACAAAAATATTCTCAAATTCTGAAAGAACTATGATCACAGAAGGGTCACTGCATTCTTGTTTATGCAAAACCCTGAAACTAATAACACAAACTTAAATTCTTCATAGATTAGAGTATGTGTTGGATGCACTGTTAGTGCTAAAAGATGCAGCAGAACAGGAAGTTATACCTTCGCTGGAAAAGATGAAAAGTAGTTATTGCTTTTGAGGTGTGGGAGCTTGAGGGAAGACAGCAGCAGTTTCTGAAAATATTGCCAGGTTTTTGAAAGAAGGCTGATAGAAAAAAAGATGTGTGAATTTTTCCAAGATGGGATATAGTAGAGTTAAAAATGAAGGAAGAGGAAAGGCATCACATACATCATATTTCGACATTAAAAGGGATACATGTGGTATCTACAGTTTAATGTGAATGTTAGAATATGGATTTTATATACAGTTTAAGACATCAGTTAGAAGTTATATACTGGATCTTTGAAAAACCATAATCGTAAAAGAGCAAATTTGGTTTCTTAAAAAAGAAGAAATGCCTGGCAATTAGACGAATGAGTTATATTCTCCTTACGAATTGTATTTTGATTTTAAATGAGCCACTTTCATAAGCAAGTTCTACTATTTAAAGTTAGAATAAGAAATGAGGACCATTCTGGCTTCCAAATGTGTCTTGTACTTGCATTTACAAAACGGACTAGTAATAATAATTCAGTCTAGCCCATGTATACATGTGAGTTTTGCCAAACCTGGTCCTGTCACCTAAATTCTAGTTATTGATAAAAGCATCACTCACAAAGCTTAAAAAGTTCACTTTCAAGTCACTTAAATTTTAATTAAGAAGGATGCATAGTTAATTATTTTATCAATAAAATAAATGTCTTAGAGGACGATAAATGATTTTCAGACAGGAAACACTGGAAAGAGCAATTCTTGTAACTATATAAGGAGAGGAAAATGGTCTCAGGAAGAAACAGAAATGGAACACAATCTGCAGCACAAAATATATAGGGTCAGTTTTCTCTATTTACATCAATCCCATTTTAGGAAGCCAAAAATAAGACTTAAAAGTTAATTAATTTGCCCAAGATCACGGGCAAAAAGTATCATTGAATTGAAATTTCAACCTCATATTATGCAACCAGTGTATGTATTGCTCATAATACCAGTGCACTTATCTCATAAGTAGATATGATTTAAACATTAGAAACATCCTAATTATCCCCATACTTATAAATATTTCTTAAAAGCTGGGGAGAAATCTGTAGATAGAAAGCGATATTTAAATATTTCCACCTGATGTACAATTCACTATTTGAGAAAGACGCATGAACTACTCGGGCCTATAATATAGTTTCTCTGGTTTTATTCTATAAGAGACACCATAAAGCTTCATAAAAATTGAAAAATTATAAATATGCACTTTCTCCTTCCTGTTTTCTTTTTTCTTTTTTTTT
>PVJA010031045.1:0-25238 GCA_004027025.1 Myocastor coypus | reverse complement strand
TCTCTCTCTCTCTCTCTCTCTCTCTCTCTCTCTCTCTCTTTCCTTCTTTCTTTCTTTCTTTCTTTGCCTTTTTGAGACAGGGTCTCACTATGCAATTTAGGCTGGCCTTGAGCTCACTTTTGCAGCCCAGGCTGGTCTTAAACTTGCACCGATCCTCCTGCCTCAGCCTCCCAAGTGCTGGGATTACAGGTATGCATCACCATGCCCAGCCCAAGTCCCCACCTTCTGAGGGTCATAAAAAGATGAACTCCAAAGAAAAACTTTCACTTTCTAAGAAAACTGACCAGATAAAAGGTCCGGCCTTCACCTTTCAACCAAAACTCTTCAAAGTATCATTTTGGCAGCTCTGATTTAACGCGTGTGCTTAATGTAATGGGCAGAATGTAAGTGGGGAGGGGTATTTAACTTCTCTGTAGTACACCTTCCTCACAAGTAAAATGGTGGGAATAATAGGATTCATATCACACAGTGTCCTTGAAAGGTAAAATATAGGAGTATCTGTGACAGAGTACTGTATAAGTCTTCCATCTTCATTATTTTTTCCAATACCTGGCAGACCCAAGGCCAGGAGCCAGATCAGCTTTCTTCGGACTTAGCCTACTTCCCAGCACAATACTCTACCTCACCTTCTCTTTTCTGACAATAAAGTAAAGCACCCAAGTCCTCCTCTAAACTCAAACAGCGATTTTATTCTTTCTTATATCACTTCTTTTCGTTCACAAATCTTTTAAAAAGCACACTTAACCTTGCTTTATTTGTTCTCTCCTCCATTCATTTTCAACCAATTACAATTGGCTAAGCTTTTCTTCTGGAGGGCTAAGAATATAAGTTTACAGACCAAAAATTGGAGAAAAAGAAGGGCTACAAGGATAGCCAATATTTTGGCTCTAGCCCTTCAAAGTCAATGAGGACTCAGGACATAAGAGAATCTGAGCTATAACATCCTGTAACTCAGTGGTTTCCCAAATTTTCTGTTCAAGGAGATTATGGAGCTACAGAGGAAAGGCACTGATGATATGTAGTATACCTAAGGAGAGTCACCTAGAGAGAAAACATTCTCTCAGGTTTTCACAGAAAGCAAAGTGGTCAAGCAATGGCCATGACTCGTCCATCTGGCTGATACTGACAACAGTTCCACAAAGCACTGTACATGGTTTCAAAGTAAATACTAAGGGGATTTCACAGACCTTGGGAGATATGAAAGTTACATGTTTTGTTATACAGGTCTTGCTTTAACTAGCCCTGAACCATCAAGCAGAAAAGTTTAACCACGAGTCATAAAACGTAAAACTAGATTAGTGTGCTGAGCTGTAAAAGGCTTAAATCAACAGCTTCCATCATTGCCAGTTTTGCCAATAACCCATTGAGATTATGAAACATTTGATTATGTATACAACTACTTTCTCTTAGCTCAATGAGAAGAAAATTTTGTACCAATAATGATTAGAAAAATTATCACGTCTACATGCTGTGCTCTGTATAACTACTAGGAGGACAGCAATATGCATAGTATCAAATACTGGAAATGTACTACTAATGTGTTTTGAAACTGTCACATTATTTCTTATTAAATGCAATAAAAAATTTAAAAAAATAAAAATAAAACAACTGTCTTCCACCCTTTTAATCAATTGGCACTCTAAGATCTGGTAGTCATGCTCATGTAGCATGAGCGTGATGGTGGTTCCCTCTGCCCCAGCCGCATTCATTTGTAGTTTGTATCCTGCCATTCTCTTCATTACCTGACACTGCTGATTCCAATCTCCTTCCCTCTACCTCTTCTCCCTCTCTCTCCAGTCAACAGATGGCATCATCTGGGCCTTGAGCATGGTCCCTAGGCATTTCCATGCTATTTTGCCCTAACTCTATAGTCTGTCTAGGTATTTTCATGTATTCACACAGCAAATAAAATTCATTCACTACATACTAGTAATTTTAAAATGGTACAACTATCATTCCAACTACCCTTGAGATTAATCTATCTGAGCACTGAATTCTCCACCTCAGACTCAGTGTATCTAAAAATGAGTCCGTATTGAATCCCAAGTTTCCAGCTTCTGAAATTCCTCCTGCAATTAATGACATCATCAACCAAAAACTAGAGACCCTGGCAATGTGCTGAGCTCCTTACCCTCTCTCACTCTCCCTGTGTTATTTTTCCAATGAGTTTCATATATTTCTCTGAAGTGCAGGGTCATTCCTGTGTTTTATCCCTACTATCTCAACCTTTCAGTAGCTTTTCTTTTATTTAGACAATAATTAATATCATTTGATTTTTTTCTGATCCAAGTTTAGTAAGCAGTGGTTTAGCATGTTTTTTTTTTTTTTTTTTTGTGGTTTCTTTCTTTTTCTTCTTTTTTTTTTAAATTAATTTTAATGAGAAAGAAATAGAGTGAGACAGTTTCAAAACAGGTTAGTAAGACAGTTACAATAATTAATGCATTGCATATTGTTGTCTTCATAGTAGTTATTCAAAGTATAAGATGCAGACATGATATCTGGTCTAAACATTATTAGTACAAATCTTTCTTCTCACTGAACTAAGAGAAAGTAGCTATATATCTATTCTACTATTTTGTATATATACATATATATTTGTGTATATATGTATATATATGTATATATATATAACTACAAAATGCTCCTTCATTTATATCCCTTTTTTGTTTTGTTCTGTTTTATTTTGTCAGAGATGGGTGTTCCATTGCCATTCAAATATTGTAGGTGCTGAAAGAATGATTATCATAAAGAAATCAACCAAGAAACATTGGAGAGGCTATGGTGAAAAAGGAACCCTTCTCCACTGCTGGTGGGAATGCAGACTGGTGCAACCATTATGGAAAGCAGTGTGAAGATTCCATAAAAAACTAGGACTGAAATTCCATTCAATCCAGCTATTGCCCTACTGGGAATTTTGCGAAGGGAAGAATGGATGAAAGTGATGTGGTGTTTTTATACCACGTATATACGGCAGAGTATTACTCTGCAATAAAGAATAATAACTCAAAGCTTTCGAATATAAGTGGATGCAATGTGAAGATGCATCATAAGTGAAATAAACCATATCCACATGTGTAAATAAGATTTTTTAAAATAAATGCATATCTCAATCCTCTTCAATAATCAGTCAATATCTAAAGAATGACAGTGAAATAATTTTAACACACATTGGCCTGTTTCTACCTATGTTTTCCATTTTTGTCTCTTAGATCTTCCACAAATGAATACACCCTGGATGTCAGTCCCACATAGCTTCCTCATTATCCCATGACCATGCCCCTTGACTCCTCTGTACCTTTGAAAATAATGTCTCTTTTCAATATCCCTCATCCACTGCAAACACCCATGAAAAGGGACAGCTGGCTGAGCACAGAGCCTAGGAGTGAGATCCTAATAGCCGAAACAGGGAGCAAAACAATGAATTTCCATGCATTCCACACAAATAGGCTGAGATTAAGTATACAACCTTGGTGATTACTAAGTTGAAATGCCCCCCTTTGCTATTACTACATTCATGATCATTTTTTATTATTCCAAGTTTGTCTTGGTGGTATTCATGAGATCAGCAAGCTGCAGTAACTCAAAGTAACTAAAGTCATAAGCTTCTGATTCATTCCATGTGTGTCCACAGCCAATCAGTTGTTTCAAACTGTACCTAGATATATTAGAAATGAAGCACCTCAGTTATCTGCATATCATCACATAGCTTTTTGAAAAGCTAGTTTTCAACCCCTATCTTTTGCTCTATTTCCTGCTAACTGATACTTCTGTGCAGAGAAGCTATACATCGTTTCCTCCCACTTGTCTAGATTCATTTCTAGAAGGAATTGCAGTGACTCAAACGCAGAGTATAATGTTATTTGATTATCATATACTCTGAGAAAATCTTTTGCCCAGGATATTATGGATCTTGAAAAGTCTGTCAGAAACAAGTTCCTGGGGCCAGAGAGATAGCTCAGAGGCTATCAGAGCACCTACCTGACAGGCACAAGGACCCAAGTTGGATCCCCACAAACAGTGCTGGGCAGTCTCAGCCCCAGATGTAGGCACTCACCATATGGCCTCAGAACTGGGCATAGTAGCCCACGCCTATAATCATAGCACTTGGGTGGTTGAGGTGGGAGGATTTGTATGAGTTCAAGACCAGCCTGGGGGCCACAAAAGTGAGCACAAAGCCAGCCTGTACTGCACAGTGAGACCTTGTCTAAAAAAAAAAAAAAAACTTATATAGTTAAAGCTATATATAACAAAACTAAATCAAGAAGCACAATGTTTTTGTAGATTCTCTTTACGTGGATAATAAATAAATGCTTATAAGCAATAGACAAAGCAATAGCAAACTTCCTGTTCATTTTTAGACAAACATTTTTTGGATAGGTGAAGCCCCATACATTTTCTAATTGATTCTCCCTGCTAAAAATTCACTGATTTCCTACATCACTTGAAAAAAGACAGATGCTAAGCTTTGACAACTTTCTAATACTATATTCCTTAAGTGATAGCTACCTCCCTTTACTCATAGTTTATTTCTACTGTTTTCTTTTTAATTGTGCTGACTTGTGTCTCTGCAGTAGATTGTCAATCTACATCCATCCCCTTCTAAACAAGATCCAAACTCACAATCTTTGACAGTGCAATTCTGTTGTGCTCATTTTACTTTCTTTATTTGGGACAATTTCTATTGTTTGAATGGAATAGTTATATTTTATTTTTTATAATTTTATTACTTTTAATAAGAAATAACAATGAGAGTTTCAAAATACATTAATAGGACAGCCACTATAATTAATACAATGCAAATTGTTGTCTTCATAGTAGTTGTTCAGAGTGCAGACATGATAACTTTTCTAAACACTATTGGTACAAATATTTCTTCTCACTGAGCTAAGAGAAAGTACTTGTATGCATAGTGCAATATTCCATAATAGTAGTGGGTTATTGGCAGAGCTGGCATTGTCAAAAGTTGCTGACTTGAGCCATTTACAGCTCAGCATACTTATCTGGCTTTACATTTTGTGCCTTATGGTTAAATTTTTCTGCTGGATGGTTAAGGCCAAGTTAAAGACCTGTATAACAAAACATATAACTTTTGTATCTGATAAGGTCAGTCAAATCCCCTCAGGATTTACCTTGAAACCATGTACACCATTTTGTAGAACTTCTGTCAGTGTCAGCCATCTGGATGAGTCATGACCACTGCTTGACCAGTTTGCTCCTATAAAAGCCTGAGAGAATTTCTTCTCTCTAGGTGACTCTCCTTAGGCACACTATACATCATCGATCCCTTTCCTCTGTGGCTCCATACTCTCTTTAAACAGAAAATTTGGGACACCACTGAGTTATAGGATGTTACAGTACAGGTTCTCTTATATCCTGAGTCCTCACTGACCCTGAAGAACCAAAATATTGGCCATCCTTGCAGTCCTTCTTCTTTAATTTTTTGGTCTTCAAACTTAAGTTGTTAATCCTCCAGAAGAGAAGCTTCATGATACTATTACTGTATGACATAGATCGTTGAGCTTAATATCACTGTCTTTCTGAATATCCAATGCTTTAGTTTTAATGTGGAACTGGTATTTTCCATCAGTCATTGACATTCTAATAAATCCCTATAGAATGTGATTTTAAAAAAGTTGCACATTTTTACACAGCAATTTAGAAATCTGACATATACAAAATTGTAGCAGATCAATTCTGTGGCACATTTCCTTGTCTCTAATTCTTGTTTATTACCCTTTTGTTTTTTTTTTAAAGCAAACATTTACCTGAAAGTATAGCAATAATTGAAGTGACATTAGAAGTAGCACACATCTAAAAGACCAGAATGACTGGTAAGAATGGAAGCGTTCTTAGCCTGGCTCCTGAGTAGAACCATTTGAAGAGCTTTGTAGAAGAAAATAGTGCTTGTGTCCATTCTCAAGATAGCACTTAATTCATCTGACACAGAGTCCTTGTGCCTTAATTTGTCTGACAAGGACAAAGCAATTGTAGCTCATTTTTATTCTCCTCTACTTCAGCAGCTCACAGTATGATTTCCCAGCATTGGTGGGTTCTCATGGCCATGGCTTTTATTTGTCTCGTTTCAGAATTTCCAAAGGAATGCAGGCTGTTTTAGAAAGCCCCTTTTTACCAGCCAAATAGCTTAGGGGTCCGAAGCAACTGTTTAGGTAGATGCAGGGTCTGGGCTTTGATTCCATGGGTTCCCTGCTGGTCCCACCACGCTGAGACTATGATTTAAACTGGGCATGGTGGCAAACATCTGTAATCCCAGTGCTTGGGATACTGAAAACAGGAGGATCACTTCGAGTTTGATCTGTATAGTAAGGCCCTATAGACCCTGTCCTAAAATTTAAAAAGAGCCCCATTCTAATTCTAGTATGTCCCAATAAGAGCGCTATCCTTTCATTACCCAAACTGAGAGTAGTTGTCTTAATCATCAGGTGAGGGTAACTTCTTTCTATAACATCCATGCCTCTTCAAAACTTGCCATCTGCCTACTTTTACATATATTTTCCAATATGCTCCCATGTTGCACCACTGCAAACTTAATATGTGATCTTCAGGTTTTTTTGTTTTTTTTTTTTTTTTTCTGCATTCTGATTCCTCTAATTATACCATCTACTTCCTTCATTATAACTTAGAAAAAAGACTTAAAGAAAACTTATCATACTCAACTCAACCTTTTCTTGACAAACATTTTCTTTGATGAAAAAAAAAAAACTCTCTAGGTCAGTGGTTCTCAACCTTTCTAATGCCATGACCCTGCAATACAGTTCCTCATGTTGTGGTGACCCCAAACCAAAAAGTAATTTTGGTGGCTACTTCAAAACTGTAATTTTGCTACAGTAATGATTTGGAATGGCATTAGGTGACTCCTGTGTTTTGGTCATTCAACCCCCACCGGAGTTGCAACCCACGAGTTGAGAACCGCTGTTCTAGATCTATGCTGCACGATAGTCATTTGTGTTTATCCTCTTTGCAAATCTAAGAACTCCAGGCAATTGGGGACCACACCTTGTTTATGTTTAAACTTCCAGAGCACTGCACACTGCTTGCCTACCAATTTAAATGTTCACTGAGTAGCACTGTTTGGCTTATTCAGCTTTAAAAATGAAGACTTCCTCATGCCTCTGTACTGCCCAGCCAATGACAACTGAAGTCCTCACAATACAGAGAGCTGAGTTTTCCTTCATCTTTGATACTCATACACAGCATCAACTGTAACATCGCAGAGCAGTCCACTATGTTACTCACAGGCACATGCAAACAATTTAGACCAAATATAGTGTATGCACTATTCATCTGTTTCATGCCATTTATTTTCATTTTTGGCCAAGAAAGCACAGATTAAAGTATTCAAGCTATTAATGAAGGTCTTTGTACAATTTGATGTTGATAATGTTTAGTGTTAATTGAAACTAGAGTGGGTAAGTATTCTCTGCACCACAGTAACCTCTATGCATTTAAGAAGCTATCCAGTAAACTGAGCCACATTTGTGATGCTAATCTGATTAAGAATGGAGCTACAGGCAACTTCCCTGGTCTCCTCTGGGGCTGGTCCTCCCTTCACCGAACAAATCCTCATTATTTTTTAATATCCTCCACATTACCACTACTCAGAGATATCATCGAAGGAACACACTGTACTAAAACCCAAGCAATAAGGGAGACTTTCGCCTGTCTGGTCTCCACCAGCATGTCTGTCAAAACGAAGGTGGAAAAGAGCCTCCTGATGATAGACACTGGGCTGGTGCCAAGCACTGTGGAAAAAACACCCATTAGCATTTTGTTGTTAGGAACATTCTTTCCTCCAATGCTGCCAGTAAAAAACAGGTTATCTACCACACAACTTCAGCAAGTAAGTCTTTTCCAGGGACTCTTCCAAACTGAGAAAGCCAGACGGTTCCTAGGGGCTGTACAGGAACACAGTAAAGTCTCTGCTTTTCAAAAACTGCAATGTGAATAGAGGACAGGAAAGAAAGTTTGGGCTAAAGAATGCAAGCAGCTTGAAGGGATAGGACTCGGTCCTTACAAAGTGTTTAGGTAAGGCAAGAAGGTGGTGGATTTATGGTTTTCAGTGTGGGCAACTGGGTTCTTCTGTTTTGTGTATTTTTAAAAGTTGAACAAAGACTTCAATAACCCCTATTTAATTGCCTCATACGTTTCATTTTAAAAGCAAAATAAAACTTCTATTAGTAGAAAGAATAGTACTGGTTATGATGAGAATCCTATAAATTAACAATAGCTGGTTTTAATTAGCTATTATCACGTTTTTTCTCCTTATCAGAAATGAAAGCACATCATGTTACAACTGAAAGGGCATCTCAGGGACACTCAGAAACATGAGGCATATCTGATACATCACTGTAATTACAACTTACCAGGAGGGATAAAGCAATAGCAAAATAATGTAGGAAAGAAGAGGAGAGCAAAGCAATTGGTAAGACACTTAAGTTGACAGCAAAATTCAATGCATAAAATGCTACCGAGTGAAAAGTTAACCATGTATGTACAAAGATCGTGATCTCCAACAATCATCTGCTGCATGGATGCTCAATAAAGACAGAAAAATGACAGCCATGTGGAGTGAGTGCCAGCAAGCAGTGCAAGGTGACTTCTTTAATCCTTGGAGCTCAGTAAGCACACACTCTCTAAGATAGATTTCCCTGTATAAAATGCCACAGCTGGAAAATTATTGCAGAAGAATAACAAATCTAGTGATGTTAAAATTCATTGTTTCAAATTGCTCTGAAATGGTTCCTTAATTTGATAGTGGGTAAATTAATCATAGTAGCTCATAATTCTAAATGTTAATGACATTACATATTGCCTACTGTTTATAATGAATTTGCATTTTGTTAATGTATACACTTTTGGCAACATACTGAGAATGCAGAAACCGTCATTTTACCCAATAAAGAGAAGCACAGAAAAAATTAAGTAAATTATGAATGAGAGTTGGAATCCAGTGTTTACCTTCTCATCCATCCTCAATGACTAGCAATATTTCCTGTTCAATAAATTTTATTTTATTTTATTATTTTTTTTTAATTATTTTTATTCTTGTTTCAGAACCTTTGTTTGTTTATTCACTCATTTTTTCGGCCGGCTCAGCCGCCCCGAGGGCAGGGCTGGTGCAGCATGTGGTGCCGGGGATTGAACTGCGGTCCCTGAAGCCACCCAAGCTTCCCCAAGCAGGCGCTTTAGACCACTGAGCCATCCCGCCAGGCCCCTGTTCAATAAATTTTAGAAAGTTAGAATGTTAACAGAAAAATAGAGTCTTGTTTTAGAATATCTTCTATCCATCCTCTTGAAAATTAACTAGTCATTATGAAAATAATAGATCCCAAGGTTTTTAGTTCTCAGGTACATGATGAATTGGCTCAAAAAAGCACTGACCAAAAACATCTAGAGTCTACAGCAAAGAATCTCAGTCATTAGCTACTTATACTTAATTTTTAATTTCCCCCAAGTTACATTTTGTCATCTAAAATTAGAGGTTTAAAACAATCATTAAGGTTTCTATTATTTCTAAAACACTAATGGTTTACACAAAATTTTCAAAACTTCCTTGAATTTAACTCTATCTAATCCATAAAAAAATAGTCCCAGCCCTCATTAACAGCGCAAGTGTTCGCGTGAGGCCAGACTCACTAAGGTACTCTGAAAACATAGATTGTTTAGCATACAACACAAATAAAATTGTACGTTGGGTTGCAAAGGTGATAGCTATGAAACAGCAATGCACCGCTACCTATGAAAGCAGAAGGAAGCTGAAACAGAAAACAAAATGCTGGAATTCTGCACAAAGGTTCTTATTCAAGACATAGAAAGATTGCAGACAGAGTGCATTTTCTGAAATAAAAGAAAGACATTGTTACTCATGGAGAACTATGTTAACTTTTTATTTCTAAGAGGCTAATATCACTAAAGACAGTGTAAGCCAGAGAACTAATGTACACAAGGGACTATCCATGGCAAGGATATTCAGACTTCATTTTTTGAGAATGTAATTCTAAACCCAATAAGCCAAGACTGCACAGTGTAAGGCAATGACTCAGCATACTAATGTTTTCTCTGATGAGACAGAGAGCTTAGAAGTCTATTACTGCTAAAGATACAGTGCTCCAATGAAGTCTGATCCTTTCTAGAGTACATGTGAACTTACAAGCAGTACATACTCAATTCTAGTCCTCAGAACTATGGCAAACCAGGTTTCTCTGCATAATTACACACTCATTTGTATAACCCCCTCTGGATGACTTACATACTTATCTATGAAGAGATACCATGCTACAGCCAGTGGCCCTTCTGCCAAGTGTTATCATTTTGATATTATCATGTGATATCGCTTAGAATTCCGATCATGTTTACCTCACGTATTCCCAACAATTTTGCACATGCTTTCTTTTTTACTGACTGTGAGCAGAAAAACAATTTAGGTCAGGTATACAAAATTATGAAGTAGGAGCCGGGCGTGGTAGCTCACGCCTGTAATCCCAGCACTTGGGAGGCTGAGGCAGGAGGATCGTTGTGAGTTTGAGACCAGCCTGGGCTACAAAAGTGAGCTCAAAGCCAGCCTGAGCTGCACAGTGAGACCCTGTCTCAAAAAGACAAAAAAAAAAAAAAAAATTATTATGAAGTAGGATCCAGATGAGATCTAAAGAAGCCAGATGGTGACTATTTTCTGGCATAAATATACAAAATAAGATTCCTGACTGGAGACTAGGTTTCACATCTTTACAAATGATACAGTTATTGGATAGCAAGATAAGGTTTAGGAAAGTGGTCTGGTAAACTTCCTGTTTATGGGTTTATTATTCATGGTGATGTTTTATGAACAGCTATACTGTAAACAAGTCTTCATTACAGCAGATATGTCCTTTTCATCAGCAAATACCCAACAAAGATTGAATAAGCACCTGAAGTATATCAGATCTTGTGAAACAATAAAATGAGAAGCTCACTTTGAGAAACTCATGTTCCAGATAAAAATAGTAATATATTCATAAGTTTTTCTGATGTCCAGGAAAGCTAAACTGGTCTAGGTTTTATGGTACTATTATTATTATTATTACTATTCAGACACAACTTTTCCCTTCATAACTGGAGAAAATAAGGTAAAATAAAACAAACTACACAAGTTAATGTATACAGCAAAAGTTTTCCAGGTCATCCATGTACCATTCATGGCACTAGCAACAAGCCACTGTAAGTCTTGAATATTTATTTCCTTACCCTGAATTTACTTTCATGGATAAGCTAAAAGGTATTCAGGTTCCTACATTTATCAATTATATGACTGACCAATGATGTGGGCCTAGGTCACTGCCACCTTTCCTTTCTACTTTCAGTCTTCTCAGGGATTAGCCTTTTGATAAATCTGCTACTGAATGGATTTTAAATAGTAGGCAATTGACAAGGAAAATAAAAAAGAAGGTTTACATAGTTTTCATAGGATCTGGGTTCTGGCCTAGGATGCATCCTCTAGAGAAAGCTGGAAAAGGAAACGTCTTAAAAAATTGTTTGTCCCCATCAAAAGGTACATCCATTGCATAAGACATAAGTTGAAGGCAATAAAAGGGGCTCACAAAACCAAGTCCTCATCATTCCTTAAGTTATGGACCCAGTGAGAAAATTTTCACCTATAATTTGGCAGTCTGTGTCAGGTTATGGGAAAACATAATATAGTGGTCAGTGAAGCTGAATTTAGTTTATCATAAGACTGTCACGGAATGTAAATTTACTCCATGTTTCTGGCTCTTATTTTCTTCATCTGTAAAACAAACAGAACAGAGGACCATGAGGTTTACAAATCAGGTTTCTAGGGCCCCTTGAAGATATCCCTGCAAATAATTTTCATGTGATTTTTAAAAATATGGAACCTTAAAAACAGCAGTGATTTTAAAATCTGTACAGACTATCACTTCATTTGGATACTACCAGTACGTATCTACAACTCAGACCTTTGGTTTTTGTGGAGAGTTTTGGTGATCTGTTTGGTAGTGTTTGGAATCTCCCAAGTTTCCCCAAATATCTTAGCAGATCTATTCTCATGATCTAAAGCACATTTCATTGATGATGAGGTTTGGAACTCTTCATTAGTTTCTTTTGTGTACCCATTTCTTTTTCCTTGTTACATTTAGTTTCATACCTCTACTACTACTACAACTCATGAGTACCATTTTCAGTAAAGCATCCAAGGGTTGAAGCCTACGTGTGCTGAGTACATCCCCACTGTGGCATCCAGGGGAGCAAGCATGTGAGTTGCTTAGTGCAAAACACAATGGCAGCATTGAAGTTTCTACTTAGTGCCTTTGACAGTGGTGTTGATAACTAAAAATTCCTGCATGTCTTAGTCATTGTTGATTCAAATGTAAACTAAAATTTCCAATAATTTATGTTTCAATTCTAAGAATTATCTTGAACTGCTCTCTGGGATTGCAAAAGAAGCATTCTTTAATGAAATGATTTCTTTTTACAACTATGTATTTTATAAAATTTTAGACATTTTTCTGTTAGTAAAATAGGACAAAAATTAATTGGGTGCTATGACTCATATAAGATTTGACTGTAAGAAAATCCCTAAATTCTAGCTGCATTTATCAGAAGAGCTTCCTAATGAAGATTTATTTGTGACCTAAGGTTAGCAAAGAATTCTTAATTAAGTCATCAGATGTACATTGTGGTCTGGATGACAATCTGCTTGGCTTAGGCATTCCTTCCTCTCTCATATATATTATATATAACATTTTATAGCATAAATATATAAAAACTATATAAACAATTTTCATTGTGAATTAAAACAAGTATATCTTTTTAAGAAGCATAATTTGTTTGAAAAGCAATAAACTACACCCTTTCAAAACTAAAATCATCTTTTCATGGTAAGTTACTCTTAAAGCAAAAGATAAGCCTCAGAGTAGAAGTTAATAGTGGAAAACACATACCTGACAAAGGACTTATAGCCAGAGCATAAAAACAACTCTATTTAAACAAAAATAAGAAAACAAATCTTTCTGAAATTGGTAAATACAAAGAAATAGATAATTCCCTGAAAACAGATAGCAAATAAATAATGATGACCACTATCATTAATTGATAGGATAATGCAAATTAAAATTACACTGAGCACCATTCTACACCTAATAAAAAGGAGAAGGCGAGAAAGAAAGAGAGAGAGACTACAACCTGACAACCTAAAGTACTGATAAGGATCTGAAGCAACTGGTCTCTCAGACTGCTAATAAGACTAGAAAATGGCACAAGTACCAGTATCCATTTTCCACATGGCCTAGAGCCCGCTCCTGTGCATTTTCTCAAATGCTGCTGAAGCACTGTCCAGGCTTGTGATAAATGTTCAGGGGCAGAGCAGCCATAGGGAGGCTACAAAGCCGCAGCCTTCTGGGCAACTTCTGCTCATCCTGCTGATTCTGTGGTATCTGCACTGAGAGAATGTTTCCAGAACAATGCTATTAGAAGCTTTATTAGGAAAACTAATAAATGATGGCTAACATTACATGGCCTCTTTGCCAGGCAATGGGTATCCAGATATTTGGCGAAATGATAACCTGAATGTAACTGTGAGGATATTTTGGATTACAGTGGGTGAAGCAGATTGCTTTACCTAATGTGAGCACACTGCAGGTCATTAGTTGAATGCCAGCATGGAGGAAAAAAACTCATTTTCCCACTAATAAGCAAAAATTGCTCTGGCCTTCAAGTTGAGACATAGCTTTTTGCCTGCCTTCAGATTCAAACAGAAATACCAAGTCTTCTGGCCTGCCAGACTACACCAGTAATATCCCATCAACCTCCTTCCTGGTCCCGCCCTTTGGCTTCAGACTACAATTAAAAGCATTAGCTCTGCTGGGTCTCCAGCTTGCTGACCCACTCTGCAGACCTCAGAAGTTACCATCGTCCATAATGTGTGAGCCAGTTTTTCCTAATAGATCATCTTATGTACATTTCAAACATTTGTACATTTATATGTTCGTATCCATACACACAATCTTATTAGTTCATTTTCTCTGAAAAAGAATGATCAATTTATTGTCCCAAATTGAAAGCCAGCCAAACTTTATTTTGCTAGCAAAAGAATAAATAGGCTGTGGTATATGCACAAAATAAAACTCCACTCAGAGCTAGTAAATTGGCTGGTACATGGAAAATATGGCTAACACAGGAGAAATGATTCTCAAATGCATTTTACCATGTGAAAGGAGGTAGACTCAAGTTTGTATTACATTTTGGTAAAATCAGAGATTCAGGATCAGAAAACACAACAGTGATTATCAGCAGCCTGAGGTCTGGAGAAGGGTAACCTTACATGGTACAAGGATGATCTGTGCAGTGATGGGGACATCCTGTCTTGAGTGAGGCATGCATTGATGTGTTAAAACTCACAGCAGCTCACTATAAATGGTAATTTCTAATGCATGGAAAGGTGTATCTCAATAAAAAGGCAACTTAAAAACACACAGTATAACAAACTTAATATGTGAATTTCTATAAACTTAAAATGTAAAATAAATTGCATTATCTGTTGTGCTTCTAAACAAAATTATTTCTGAAGCAAAACCTTCCCACTGAAAAAACATACCAGACAGTAGAATAGAACAAGTTCCCAAAATACCTGAAGAAGCACCTATGCCTTCTTTAATCCCCCACTTCTTCATGGGATCCCTTTCCATCTTTTCCACCCGTCCTACAGCTCTTCCACTCCTACAGCACACTTTCTGGAGCTTTCTGCCATTAGGTCAAGGCTACATGGGATGAGAGGAGATCCTCCAGACAGCGCTGCCACCCTCAGCCTCCTTCTCACATGGTGCCATGGCCAAGGAGGGTGTGAATGATGACTGAAGGCCACAATTTGCTGAACTGCCTCTAATACTGTGGTGCTGCATCTCTTCCACTTTCTCACAGTCTGCATCGTATTACTTCTGATAGGTCAGATAAGCTTACAGAAGTTGAACAACCAATGCATCCAAGTACAAGAGTTGTATTCTGTTCTCTTAAGAAAAAAAAGATCTAGAATATATTTATAGTACAGTGTGAGGAGTTTTATCAGTGTTTTTCTTAAGCCAGCCTTTGGCATTAAGATCAATGCACTTTTTTTTTTTTTTTTTTTTTTTTTAAGATCAATACAGTCTTAGCCGGGCATGGTGGTGCACGCCTGTAATCCCAGCACTTGGGAGGGTGAGGCAGGAGGACTGGTGTGAGTTTGAGACCAGCCTGGGCTACAAAAGTAAGCTCAAGGCCAGCCTGAACTGCAGAGTGCGACGCTGTCTCAAAACAAAACAAAACAAAACAAAAAAAAATCAATACAGTCTTACCGTAAGAGATTATCTCAGAATTTTTGTTTTTAACTTTCTTCTAAGCGGCTTTTTTTTTCTTAGTAACAGAGACTATTACCTATCCAAACAGTCTGTTCCACAGTCCAAACAGAACAGTTTTCTGCTACAAGTGTAGTGTCTCCAACACAGGCAAGACTATTATTCCATCTGTGTTAAAAGTGGTAAGTTCTCCCCAGGTTTCTGTTATGCAAATGAAGATGATGTAAATTATTTATAAATATGATTCTTCATACATGTTTTTCATGAGAAGTGAAATAAATTCAGAAGAAATTTCAAAAATACCCCGCGGGTTTGCATAATATTGGACACAGTTAAAAACTACATAGGGTTATGATTTTTTGTCAATTAGAAGCTGTGAACATGACACATACATGCCGGATCACAGGCTTATAGGTATGCTAACACGGTGGTGCCTTAGAGAGTAAACATTCTGTGGTAAATAAAATTTAATCTTTCTTCTACATAAATTTCACTAAGTAGGAAACATGTACATTACAATGCACACCAAACTAACACTGTATCCTACAATAAAAAGCAGGATAACATTTGCATGTAAGACATAATGATGTTTGTGCTGTGACTTTTTAAAGCAACCTTTATTTGACGGGTTGGGGTTTCCTGTTGTCTTGGGTTTGATTTTGGGTTTTTTTAAGTTTACACAGAAAAGCACTTATATTTGCCTTAACTCTACCATCTCCTCAAAATCAAATCCTCCACTGTGCCTCTGACAGGCGATGTCCCAAAGGATATGGTGTAACTAGTGCCCTTTGCATCTTTACCACAGGTTGTCTGCAGTGTTAAAACATACAATTTACGTTGCCACTCTTGTGCTGACAATGTTCACAAAAATAGCTAATGGCTTTCTTAAATTACCTAATTTGGTGGACAATTCCTTATTTTCCTTTGGAACTCTGCACAGCTCAACCTGAAAACGTCCTCCAGACTTCTTGGATTGTGAAAAATCTTGGTTTCCTTCTTACCTTTAATATTATCCTGCCTCCTATAGCTCCTTTTTGTATTTCTTCCATCTTGTAAGAATGGCAACTCCCTGAGAACTTTCATTTATGTATCTTTCAGTCATTATTTATTATTTTAGTAGGAACTGTTACATAGAGTTTTCCAATGTACCTAGTCAATTCTCAAAAATTCCTAAATTTATTGTGTGTATAACTACTAAGTGTATCCAGCAAAAAGAAAAGAAGGATTCTAACACAACACCTGCTAGCTATACAGGTGTTCTGATATGTATGATTACTGCTATTGTTCCTCACTAAAGTCATGGCCAGCAAGTACATAGCCGACTGTGACGAGTTCATTCTAGTGGATCTTAGGAAAATTTAACCATTCTGAGTCCAAAATGATAGTGCCATGCTGTACAGGCACAGAAATCTGTTTTGCACAATGATTCCCCCAAATTAATCACAATTAATCACAAGGCACGGCTTAGCATCCACAATTGAACTGACTCCAAATAAGTCAAAATAAATGTTCCACACCAAAGGCATCATCCATACTTCCACCACTGTGACAACATAGGGCTTTTTATTTGGTAAGAATTTGTATAGTTCTAACTATATTTCCATTCCAGTATCATCAAGGAACCAAAGATTTTTCATTGTATATGTGTTCAAGTGTGAAGAGTTGTACCAGTACTCCTTTGCCAAGACAAACTCCAAATGATGGGGAGTCACGCAAATGCCCTCAGCAATATGAAGAGCCTTGAAAGAGCACCCAGGATGATGTGGGTGACAGTTTTATTCTGCATGGTGGCCAAGTTTCTTGAGTTTCTAGAAAAGCAACCGGGCTCACCAAAGGTCTGCAGTTTGGATCCATCTAGGACAGCAGTGGTGGTGAACTGATGGCCCAGCTACAGAGCTTTCTCTGTTGGCACAGAAACTAAGTGTATGAGTTGGTTCTTGCAAAACTAAACCTCAGTATTCAGGTTTCATTGCAGTGGTAGCACTCTGTGATAAATAGGAGGGTTTTAGGTTGCAGTTTGGAGATTCATTGCTACAAGGTTTGCCATCACTGCTCTAGGAAGAGGCAGAAATACTTCCAGAGCTATGTTTGCTGCATGTACAATTCTTGTAGCTGAGGATGTATTTGGGCCAATGATGTATAATTTACAAAGTGTATCCATAGCACTTAAACTCATGTGCTTGGAGCAACAAGGAGGCCCAAAATAGTGACATTTTTGACTAACAAGAAAAATTCCAAAATTCCACAGAGAAGGTTCTCTGACCACAGAGCATCAATACCAATCATTTTTAGAAACAGCTTTGGCAATGTGTCACATGAATTTACTTGAACTCTCAAAGATCTAACGTAACATTTAAAAACAGATTTTTCTTAGTGTAAACATGGATTGGGACAAATGTAAATCCCCTATCTGGGTTTATTTTTTTAAATAGGGATTTTAATTATATATTTATAAATCTAGGGTGTTCGTTGCTTTAAATACTTAAAACAATAAGTGGGACTTGGCAGAACATTTGTTCTGATTGCTAGATGTTTGATGATACTTGGAACATCAAAATGTTTAAGAAATTACACCCTAGTAGGATGCAGACAAAACAACTTGGAAAGGATCAGATCTCATTTTGACTTGAGTCTTTTCTTCTGGAATATAGACAAACCACATTCTTCTTGACCTCCCCTCCCCTTTCCATTAAGCTGTATTACTTTTGATTGATACTCATTGTCCATAATTTGTACGCTTTGAAAAGATAATTGTTACAAGACCAGTTTTTCCCCAGTTAGTGAAAGATACAAATTTAAATCAGTCTTATTTCCTAACTGATAAAACAAGAAATTTACAAAATACTTTCAAAATAAATCTTTAACCGTGCTATGCAAAGTTTAAGAGTCACTTGAAATTTACTTTGACAGAAGGTTTATGAATAGCTATAATTTTTCTCCTTGGCAATCTATTTTAAATTTGATAGCTATGCACATTAATAATGTGAAAAGACAGGGGCAGTATTATTTGAAAACTCACACATAATTCTTTCATGAGTTAAAAGGTTAATAACTATATAGGTTAATGATGATAGTGCGTCAGTTGTATAATGTTTTGTCAAACCATACAACTGCTTTAGGGTTTCATACCAATGACATCCTGCTGCTTCAAGGAATATGTTTGTCAGCTATAAGAGACAACATTTGCCAGTTCTGTGTCATGTACCCTTAATGAAAAAATGAACTGGCTCAACTATTCATGTCAGTTGTCTATTCTAAATAATTACAAACTACTTCTACTCTAAATATTTAGATTCCCAGGAATTTCAACATTGGACCATCACCTCTCCTCCACCGTACATCAGAGCAGCAGAGACTTTCTGATTGCTGTGCCCTTGAATGCAATATTAATGAAACATATGAAACTCATTAGGATGGTTGAGGTGTTTGAAAGAAAGGAATTTTGATTTTTATAAAGATTGGCATGAAGATTTTTCTTTGTCCAAATTTGCTTTTCTGAAAAATACGCCATTTAAATTCTAGTTGCCACAACACACTCAGGGACATGCACACGAAACACACACACACACACACACACACACACGCCAGGAAACAAAAATAAAATCCTTTCTTTCTTTGGAATTCCTTCCTTATCTTAGTCTTTTGTATATTCTTCAGCCTTTCAAATCAATATAGCACCAGTAAGAATTAAAGCAAAGAATTAAATCTAAATCTGATCTCTCTTTGTGAAAAAGACTTAATAGTTTAATACTGTAATGTGAAGAACATAAAGGAGAAAGCATTTGTCTCTGAATATGATTGGTTTTAAAAGTCAGAGAGTTTTCAAGGCCAAATTCACCAGCGATATGCAGCAAAATTCTCTACGTTCTCAGAAACGATGTGCATAGAAATACTTTGCTGTAGGTGGTACTTGATTCCAGGTTTTGCGGAAAATAGGTAAAAGTGTTTTAAGAGGTGCTACAGAAGGTCAGCACCCTCTGCATTCCACAATCATAGGCAATGGTGCTGCTAACGAGCAAGGGGTGAGTGATGCTGCTGCAGTCCACAGTCTGAGTCTCATTCACAATGGAACATGTCAACCTGGATCCTTATATGTATCTCAAAGATCTAGAGAATTTCCTCTGAGAATTATGAAATAATCTATCAATTATTTAGAAGAATGAAAATTTTAAGCTCACAGAGAAAGAGTAGAAAGAGAAAGAAGAAGTATTAGATAACCTTTTGACTTTAAAGAGCAATAATTTGCAACTGGGTTATTTGAAAGGCATGGTCTTATTACCTTTCAACTGACATGTATGTTCATAATAGAAATATGTTCAATTTTGTTTATGTACCTGATGACTTTGGTTTTAAATATGGGGTTATAAAACTCAGGCAGCAAATTCTCAGCATCATTCTCCATTATAAGCAACACGGTGGGGGTCTGTACATCAATGATATCATAGTTAGTTTTCTCTCTATCTTTGGTAGAACAATTTTCATATAGCAGAATGATGGAGCATGGATTTGGAAAAGAATTTGCTTTTAGTTGCGATGCTTACATCAGCCATCTACATGGTCTTAATCTCTCGTAAATCTCAGGGAGAGTTTGATGTTTCAGGTTGGAACAAACCCCGTACCTACTGGGAACATGTGACCTTCTTTAGATGAAAATAAAAGAAAACAAAAGATTGAAAACCATTAAGCTAGATTCCATTAGTTCTTTCAGCTTTCAGATCCTCATCTAAAAATGAAAGCACTTACACACGGGCACAAGTTCACAAGTTCATCACCTCTGGGCCTTTGGTTAAGATCAAGTGCAAAGGATCACAAGTTCAGTTAAGTTCATGTTGTACTTACCTGAAGTAATACAAATGATCACTCATGGAACATTTGATAGACTGCATCTAAGATGACCAAAATCAGAAATGCCATTGTCCCAGTAGAAAATCATAAAATAACAAAAAAGGTCTTTAAAAAGCTATCTAGAAATATACTTTTTCCATTATAGTATTCCTTTGTCTCTGAATTTAAAAATTACTAGCTATAAAATCATTTTGGCTTAAATCTGGTTTCCACTACTGGGAGGGAAAGAAAGAAAAAGAAAACTATTGTTAATGAATACACAAGAGCTTGAGTTACTGTTATGGCAAATTCAATAATCTTCTATTAACTGAAGGATTATGTCCCTCCTGAGTGCAGCCTTGGGTGTAGGAGGTCATGGAAGGACCTCTGATTTCATGACTATAATATAAGAAAGATGCCGGGATGTGTTCAGCCTCAGTATGACAAGTCCAAGAGTTGAGAGGAGAGAAATATAGCAAATCAGAAATAATTTTACATATAATAAGAAACTCTTACTCAGCTCTAAGGATTGACAAACATAGAATATCAGGTTCAGTGTAATCTAAGTGAAAGAAAAAGCTATGGTAACAGGAAAAGTATAGAGAAACAGTAGTTAAGGGGATAGCCCAGAGAAACAGAAGGAGGAAAGATGAATCCATCACAGGTTGGTTTTAGAAGGTCTTCCGTACCATCCTAAGGATCTAAGCTTAACTTGAAGGTAACTGTAAGTCACTAGAGATGTTTAAGAGAATGACCACCTAAAGAACTTATGATGATCTGAATGTAGCTTTGCTGAGGACTTAAAGAAGGATGATGATGACACCAGGGTGTCAAGAGTGAGTCTAAGGTAGGCCAAACTTAACACAGTGTGACAATCAAATAAATACAGAAACTGAGGGTACAAGCATTGTTAGTAGTGCACTTTGAGGTTTTTGGCTTAAACTTCAGCAGAACATTGAAAACTGCCCTATATGGGATAGTTAAGATAAGACACTAATGTACATCATATTATCTTGGGGGTGAGAGAGTTAGCAGACAAGCAAATAGAGATAAAGATGATCCTTTTCATCTTTGGCATCGTATGATTTTTCTAGTGGCCTGGCTTTGGAAAATTTAAGATTGAGACACTAAAGACATCTTCTATCATAGTTTCCCATAAAAACATGTGGAATTGGGACTCTGGGAAAAGTTTGAATCTAAACAAATAGATCTATGAAGCCTTTAAATAAACTTGCAGCAACAAATGAAATCTCTAAGTGATAAGAGTCAAGTGATGAAAGCTCACTTGTTGAGTGCTATGTGTGCAATACTGTAAAGGCATAACTGAGAGGGAAGGAAATATAAAAAATGACACTCAGAAGGAAGAAAAGAAAGAGAACTTAGTCTCTTAGGTGACATGGAGATGGATTCCAAAACTAAGCCTGACAAAGACTAAGAAAGGATGGCCAGTAACATTTGAGATACCTCATCTGTGGTTTTGGAAGCTGTTTCAGAGGAAATATAATGTTAGAAGAACTTGCTACATGTAATTAATGTTCAAGAGCTTTGCCAAAAAGAGAATAGATAGAAGCTCAAGGAAGCAGCATGATTCAAGGATGAAATGTTAATGTAAAGAATGGTTGCATTTTTATCAGGTGGAAAAATATCAGGCATCTTAATTTCTTTTCCTAAGAATACCTAATGCACAGTTAGAAGAACCAAAAGAAATCATCCCATGAGAGCAAACAATGTGGAGTCAGTAGTCCTTTGACACTCTAAGGCCACATGAGGAGAGGGCAAAGCTAAAAACCAAGTGAAGAACGAATAAGCTTTCATTCTTCCAGTCTCAACAGAAATGTTGCCTCTTTCTTCCCAGATTTAACTCTTCCTCTTGAGTCCTTCATTTCACTCTTCTCCATATTGTGAGGAAATTTTCTCATCAATTTACTCCTTTCTAGCTGGCTTTGCACTTCAACTTCTAAGATCACATGAAAATCCTCCTTTATTCTCTTTGGGTTGGTTTCATGCATACTCTGAAGCTAATACATTTCCATTCTTACTGCTGGCTAGGAACTCCACAAATATTATCATACGTATTCTGAACAGTGCCACAGGTGGTGCAAAGCTATGGTCCCAGGAAACATCAGGGCTCTGGCTAGAGGCTGGGTAGTCTGACTGAACGCTCATGCTCTTTCTCCTGTGCAGATCTCCCTCATACTGACCAAGATGCAGGCAGGAGACTCTTACTTGAGGCTAAACATTGCAAAGTGGCTGGCTTGCTGTTAGAGATTTAACTTTAAATGGCTGCAATAGTTTGATAAACGGTGTGAAAATTTTATGGTTCTTCCGTCAGACACCATAATTTATTATTACATAATGCACAGTTAGAAGAACCAAAAGAAATCATCCCACGAGGGCAAACAGTGTGGAGTCAGTAGCCCTTTGACACTCTAAGGCCACAGGCATTATATGGATCCAATAAGAAAGCTGCTTCTACAAGCAACAGAACAACCTCTTGATCTTGCAAAATGTTTTTGGACACCTAAAGACTCTTTTATTACTGTGGTTGATTAAAATGAAAAGCTTAAACGACTAAAATGTTCTTTTTGATGAGTTTTTGCCATGAACTATGGACCTTGTAGTCCAGTGGGATTCAAGCCCTTTGATCCTGGGCACTGACATAAATTCAAACTCATAAAACAACATTGTATCTGATTTTACTAGTGGGGCTGAGGTTGCCAGATTTGTAATACAATCTTGTTTTTTCCCATCCTCGATTTTTTAGCCCATCCACCATTGTTTTATAGCAAACGGAAAAAGGGAAGGAGTTTCAATTAGCTTTTGGCAGCCAAGCTGTAATATTTGAGCCACTCCTCCACAATGTTAGAATTTTCAGAGGAATCATGAGGTGCTATTACATTCACGATAAAAATTAGTATTGTTTTGTGCACTGAAAATAAAACATCAAAAAAGAAGAAACCCTTCCTGCTTTAGAAAAATTGCTGATTTTTGCCACTGAAGATGACTGGGAACCATGCAGCTGAGGCCCAAAACATAGTTTAAAAAAGGGAGCATGCGAGCAAAGTTCAAATTGCAGCAGGATTAACTGAAAACGAATTAGAAAATAAGAAGGCTTTCAGTTATTTCTAAATGAGTGGTAAATCATACCTTGGTTTTTAAACTTTAAAAATAAATTTAAAAAATGGTATCTATGGGAAAACAAATATACTTAACCAGATATGCATTTAATGAGAATAAATAAATTTAGATATTGAATTTATTTCCTTTCCTTCAAGTCATTTTCCAGCATGTACATCTGTATCACATTATCATATTCCTAAATGTCCAAAAATTAAAGCTTTATGATAAAAGAGCCACAAAGGAGTAAGGACACAATTTTATAAAGCCTTGTACTATAAAGATCAAACCAATCAACAGTGGGTGATGACCACTCATCGTTTTACTGGAGTAAAAGATAACTTGGGAGAATTTAGAAAGATTAATGATGTATTCAACCTATTGACTAGGCCAGGGACCATTAAAGTGAGTACACAGTTTGTGCTAATGTTTTCAGGAATTTTCTACAGACTATGAAAATGCTTACCAAGATTGTTTTTTAAGTGACACTGGATACAGAAGAACTGTGACATGTCTCAGCTCTAGTCTGAAAACAATTTCCACAGATCATGCACTTCACCCTCTAGCGACAGTGTCTCAGGACACTTGGCCTGCAGTCCCTCACTTCAGTATCCAGGGAGCATTTCCGAGAATGGCACCCCCCAGAGAGACTGCCATTCCCACACAAGTTCCTTTCTTTGCCTTTTGACAGGAATATATTAGATCAATCCATATAAAAGTGCTATGTTTTAGTAAGTCAAAACGTGTCAAATGTCAGTAGCTTCATAGAGTTCAACTCAAAGTCTATCAGATTTGCACAAAGCACCTTTTTAATGTTTTCTCAATTCTTTATTATGTTCACTTTTAGTGGATAGGGACAGAGAGTCCACATAAGAGGAAGGAATCTAGAAAAAAGTATCTCATATGATAATCAGGCCCCTCTTCCCTCCTTTTAACATTTTGGGTGCACTCACTCAGCTGGTCATAGGCCCCTCAGGGAGACTCAGCTGTGAATAGTTAGAGAAGCAGGGGAGCCAGTGCTGAGTGTTAGGTCGGCACTAAATGAGACTCGGTGCTCATGGGTAGAGAGTGACTGAGACACTTCCAGATGTCCTCTCCTGGTTCCTGCTGACCCTGCCATCTATCTTCTATATCAGCAGTCAGAAAGAACTTTGGGAAATATAGATCTGTTCAAATCCTGTGTCAGAATTCATCAGTAGATTCTTAACATCTTGAGGATGAAAAGGGAACTTTAAGAAATCCTGCAAAGCATTTTGCCTGCTGCCACTGCAGTGTTTTCCAAACTATAGGACACCATCAGCGGGACAACAAATAGTGCATCAACTTGTACTTCTGCCACCAGCATGTCTCTATTTTTCTGTGTACATTTTTTCTGCGAAATAAACTATGATGAAGGACCTTTTTTCCTTATATATTTAAGGCAAAACTCAGTACAAAACTGGAAGTCTATTTTAAGCACTAAAAGAAATCTTGGCTGCTAAAAGAAAAGGATCAAGCTGACCCCCAGTGGTGAGACTGGGTATTAAATGGAAAATTCCTAGATTAGCTAAGGCACACAACTACAGAGCCAACCAGACAGTTCTCAACACTTTATGTTTAGTACGTATATATGTAACAAATAAAGGTAATTAAACATTTTGAATTAAGACAAAATAAACAGAACTGTATTACTCAGAATCCTACAGTCTCTCCCACAAACTATGTAAGAAAGTGCCACCCATTTATGGCAATCAGAAAGCTCATAGCAGAGATCTAACACTTGGAATCAGAAAATTCTATTAAAAGCACATAAATTTAAAATACTAATACTACACAGGCTTTCACCTAACTCATCTCTGAGTAATATTAGGCACTTAGCTTAAGTGCTCTCTTGTTCTTTAGCCTAAAAACAAAACTAAACATTATGTTTATCCACCTAAACAGTAAATCCTCTGAGCACAGAATCTACCCAAAGAGTAAATA
>PVJA010031044.1:0-25248 GCA_004027025.1 Myocastor coypus | reverse complement strand
GTTAATTTACTAGATATCTATTCACAATACTTACAGAAAGAGGTAAGATTTTTTTAAAAAGCTCAACAAAGTAGAAATGCAAAAGAACTCCGCCTGCTGAAGGATATCTATAGTCAACTTCCACTTGACATCACAATTTACCATGAAACATTGAAGGCTTGTCTGCTAAGCTAGAGACCAACACACCACACTGTACGTCCTTACTAGCTCACCGCCCTTACTCTCTATTGTACTAAATGCTTCAGCCAGTAGAATATGGCAAAAAATTTAAGACAGACAGACTGGAAAGTAAGACATAAATCTACCCCTATGGCCAGGTAACATACTGCCCACGTAGAAAATCTCAAGGAACCTACAAAATTTCCTTATCACTGAGAACTCCTGGCAAGGTCCTAGGACACAAGGTCAATGTACAAAAATCTCTATAAACTACAGTGAGCACCTAGAAATCAAATTTTTAAAATAGTGCCATTTATAATAGCTACAAAAATTAGAAATTATTAGTTATAAATCTAATACATATTTATTATATAATTATAGTTAGATTTATACATTTATACATTATATCATCATGTTGATAACTTCAATAATAGAAAAAACTAAAGAAGGAAGTTAAAGAAAACTTAAATAAATGGAGAGATACATCATCTTCATGAATTGGACAGCTCAATTATGTCAAAATGTTAATTCTTCCAAAATTGATTTATGGCTCTTTCTGTCAGCCAGCCAAGATGCTGAAAGGGAAGAAGGCCAAGGGCAAGATGGTGGCCCCAGCCCCTGCTGTCCTGAAGAAGCAGGGATCAAGAAGGTGGCAAATCCCCTGCTTGAGAAGAAACTAAAGAATTTTGGCATTGGACAGGATATCCAGCCCAAGAGAGACTTCCCCTGTTTTGTCAAATGGCCCTGCCACATCTGGCTACAGCGACAGACGTTCATCCTGTACAAGTGTCTGAAGGTGCCCCCTACGATTAACCAGTTCACCCAGGCCTTGGACCATCAAACTGCTACCCAGCTGCTTAAGTTCTCTCATAAGTACAGACAAGAGACCAAGCAAGGGAAAAACAGAGGCTGTTGGCCCAGGCAGAGAAGAAAGCTGCTGGCAAAGGGGATGTCCCCACTAGGAGGTCACTGGTCCTCAGAGCAGGTGTCAACACTGTTACCACTCTGGTAGAGAAGAAGAAGGCTCAGCTCTTGGCAATTGCACACGACATGGACCCCATTGAGCTGGTGGTGTTCCTGTCTGTCCTGTGTCACAAGATGGGGGTCCCTTACTACATCACCAAGGGGAAGACCAGGCTGGGGGCATCTGGTCCACAACAAGACCTATACCACTGTCGCCTTCACTCAAGTCAACTCGGAAGACAAAGGCGCACTGGCTAAGCTGGTGGAGGTCATCAGAACCAGCTACGATGACATATACGATGAGATCCGCCATCCTGGGGAGGCAATATTCTGGGTCCAAAATCTATGGCTTGTATTGCCAACCTGGAGAAAGAAAAGACTAAAGAGCTGGCCACTAAACTGGGCTAAGCGTAGTCCTGAGTTTTCTGTATGTAAAAACAATAAATTGCCCTTAATGCAATGTAAAAAAATTGATTTATGTACTTATACAACAAGAGAAGTGAAGTAATGTGTTCAAAATTTTGCAACTGCTAAGTTGTAGAAATAAGAACAAGCCCTTATCCTATGCTTCAAAAAATCTTTCTCTTATCACTGATTCTTAAACTTTTCCAAGTAGAAAATCCAGAAAGTGATAAGGACAGAGTCTGAAGCACATGAACTCTTTGAACTTCGATGTTGATCATTAAAAGTCATGTGATCTCATAGATGCAGATAGGAATAAATATAGATATACAGGTAGCTGTATCTTGGTTTTCATTCTTTTTTTTTTTTACTTTATTTATTTATTTATTTATTTATTTATTTATTTATTTATGTTATAGCCGGCTTAGCCTGCCCTGGGGGTGGGGCTGGTGCAGTATGTGGTGTCAGGAATCGATCTGCAGTCCCTGTGGCTTGCCTAAGCAGGTGCTTTAGGCCACTGAACTATCTTGCTGGCCCCTGTTTTCAACCTTAAAATAATTTATATTTACTATAGGGGAGAGGACCGCTTACATATACACTTGTAGTACCCAGTGGTAGGCATGCTCGGGATTGAGAATCCCAGAATACACCTGCTACCATCTCTGGAGATAAGGGGACAGTGTGCCAAAGGCAGGGGTGAGGACACTGATCTGCTTGTACAGGCTCAGTAGCTGACACCCCAGGAGCAGAGACCACAGAAGCCAACCTAAGAAAACATGGCAACTGAAGCTCCCATTGCATAGATGGAGGAACTGAAGCACAGAGAGGAAAGGTGACTTGTTTAAAGTCACCTGGAGAAGTGGTGACAGAATCTAGGCCAAAATGGGGCCTCCCAGGGTCCAGTTCAGAATCTTTTCCCCATGGAGACCTCTGAATAAGGGAATCCCTCTCCAGCTCAGACCAAGCCTTGGGCCACAGTGATCATATTGATGCTATCCAGAAGGTGACAGCTGTGCACTCCACTCTCCAGAAACTCATAGGTCAGGAATGGGAGGTAGGGGATGAGACAGAGCCAGCTCCCCCAGCCCGGCCCAGCCCCCTCTCTGCTGTGTGACCCTGGGCAGCTGTGTGACCTCTCTAAGCCTGGGTCTCATCTTCTCCAACACAGAGACAGTTGCGTAGGGGAAGGACCAGACGAGGCAAGGTTGATGGGTGCTTACCGCAGTGACCCATGAGGTGACCAGACTGCACAGCCACACACACAGACATGTGTTGTCCCATGGCTTAGAGTTTGGACATCATAATCCTTCCTACAGGCACATTCAGGGTGATGGGGGTGTGAACAGAGCTTCAGAGCTGGGCAAAGGCTCACCTCCATGAGGGCGGCTGCATCAGAAGCACACTAAACAGAAAACAACAAAAAAAAAAAAAAAAAAAAAAAAAAATCTTGATGCCAGCGCAGAAGGAACCTGCAGGCAGGAAGATGGTTTTCCTTTGATGGGACCCACCCTCACCTGCTGACCAGTCCTTCCCTCTGTGTACATCCAGTGGCCTTCACTCACCCCTCACTGGTGCATGTGGCCTGCCCACCCAACCCTAGAAGCTGGTGTGTGGTGCCTGCACATCCAAGACCACTTCCTCTCTTGGAGCAAGAAGGAAGCAGGACTCAACAGGGTCCGAAGCATCAGGCCCGGATGTTGGCAGTGTGAAGTTCAAGCTCCATCCCACTTCCATCTGCGTGTCTGAAACTGCCGGCCGGCACCTGGGAGCCCTCAGCAGCCCAGGATCGTTCTCACAGGTGTCTGAGAAGCACCCAGGGCCCAGGATACAGAGGTCCTAGGAGAACTTGCATGTGCCTCAGAGCAGTCCCCATAACCTGGAGTTCCGCCTCCCCCAACCTCATCCGGGTCCTCCAAGCTTCCTGATGTTTCCCTCAGGCGATGCCCTCATCCATCTTCTGAGTTCTCCCCAGAACAGGGAGCAAAAGCATCCCTGGCTCTACTGTCCTGAAAAACATCTGTCACCACCACCAGGACGGTAGGAATAGCCCATCAGCGCCCATGAACTCTGTCAATGGAGCCAAACCAGGGGCCCGGGTGAACTCGGCGAGAGAGGACAAGATTGATTTTCAGATTATCTCCCAATCCATAGTTGTCAAGCAAGAAAAAAGACCTAAACAATCGTGAAATTAAATCAAATGAGCTTCGGATGCTGCACTGCTTCTCGCCTGCCCAGGCTCCCCCCAACTCAACCACTGGGAGGAGATGATGAACAGCCTGCCCTGGCTGCGCGCTTGCGCACCCACCGGCACTTTGGACCAACCAGGCGTCTCTGCAGTCAGCAGAGATTTATGGCACTCCTTTTGTGTGCCTGGCCCTGTGCTCAGAGCCGAGAGTCTGGGGATGCAATAGACAAACACAGCTCTTCCTTCTGGACCCACTGCCGAGCCGGAGTGAGCAGAACCTTCACCGGACAGCCAGCCCGGAATCAGCCCTGATCCTGGGGCATCGAGGGAAGCCCCAGCCTCAGGGGCACAGTCCAGAGGGTAAGCGGGACAGGAAAGCCTTCCCAGGGGAGGCTGAGCATGGAAATCACAACCCCAGTAAGCAGGGGCAGAGCTGGGCTGGCCGGTGGAGGCGCTGGATGCTCCGTTGGCAGAACTTTGGTCTTTGTTCTGAGCACAGCGGAGAACGGAGATCGAGGGTTTGATTCAGTAGAGTGAGGTGATTACATTCAAGTCAGCTCTTCATTGGGGCAGCTGTGGGAGGAATTTGCAAAGAGAGCAGTGCTGAGGTGGGGCAGACAGACAGACTGGCAGACAGGCAGGCAGGCAGGCAGGCAGGCAGGCTTCCAAGAGACGCGATAAAAGGCTGAAGCCAAGGGCAGAAGATTCACCACCCATCCCTGCAAGTCTCCCCTAGGGAGCACCCTCCCTAGCACCCCACTGCAGACCGCCATTCTTTCCCTGCTCAGCAGCCCCTGCCCCTGCTCTACTCATCTTCACACACATGGTATAATTCCCTTACTAATTACATTTGTAGCTGTTGTTTGTACACACACACACACACACAAACACAGACACACACACATAAACTCCAGGTCAGTGAAGACTTTGTTGTGATTGTTTGTTCTTTAATTCATTCCCAGCCCAGAGAATGGTGCCCAGCACATGAAAGGTCCTCAAGAAGTAACTGCTGCATGAATAAGTGACCGTCAGTCTCATCAGCAGCATCACAAAGCAGAATGGTGACAGCAGGCATCACCTTTCTCAGTTGCCACTGAGGGGCCTGGGGAAGGAAGGAGTTGGCAACTCCAGGGAGGACAGCAAAGCCAGAGGAGTGGCTTTCGATTTTAGGGAGGGGAATTTGCTTGAAAGGTACGCCCAATGAAGCAGCCAGGCTGAGACCAGGCATGCAGCTGATGGCAGGGGTGAGTCAGGTGAGGTGCCAGGTTTAAGTGAGATCAGAGCAGGAAATGGACAGTGAGGAGCAGGACCCTCAGCCGCGCCAAGAGTGAGGCCAGTGGGATGTACCTTGCACACTCACCCTCTGACCCTTTTCTAGAGGACTTCTCAGCAGCCTGTGCACAGCTACTTCTCTTACCCAGCATCCCAGGGCCTACCCCCTGTCCCTTACAAAGGAGCTCCTTAGGGTGGTGATGCTAGTATAGAAACAGAAGGAGAAGAGTTTGAATTCTGCCTCCAGGATTCAATGCAAAGAGTGGTCTAGGCAAGTCAGGTTACCTCTCTAGCCTCACTTTACTCACCTATAAAATGTGGTTGCTGATAGTAATTCCCTGGAAGATGGTAAAAGGATGGATAATAGAAGGGAAAGTGCCAAATAACTCAATGGATTAAAGTGCCTGCTTAGGAAGATACAAGGGAGGGGGTTCAATGCCCGGCCTGCCATGTTGGCCCTGCCCCCAGGGCACACAGAGAAGATGTTTGAAACTGGGTGTGGTGGCACATGCCTGTAATCCCAGCACTTGGCAGGCTATAAATAGGAGGATCACTATGAGTCTGATCTATGTAGTAAGACCCTGTAGACCCCGTACTAAATACATTTTAAAAAGAAGGTAAAAAGTGTCCTTGGTTTGTTTGTTAATTCATTCAAATACTCACTGAGCATTTACACTGAACCAGGCAATGGGGACATGACCCAGGCAGAAGGGCCAGAGTGAATCTCAGAGGAAGTGGAGACAAATGGTGTCTAAGTCATGCAATGCCAGGTGCTGTGATAACGTGATGTTGTGTCATGAAGGCACATAAAGCAGGACAGGAACAGGAGTAATGTGGAGACGTGGCATTTTAGACAAGATGATGGAGAATGGCTTCCCTGAGGAGGTGACAGCTGAACAAAAACCCAGCAGCCACTCAAGCCACGTGACTGCCCATCTCCCCTCCACCTACATCCGTCCCGCAAATGGCCAGTGCCCAGATGCACCACCCCCTTGCCCTGGGTGAAGGGCATGGTCCCCGCAATCCAGCAAACCGGAGTCAAATCCTGGTTCCACCTCTATGGTGCCATCTTGGCATAGTTGCCTCTCTTATTTGAGCCTCGATTTTCTTAGCTGTAAATGAGATGAGCTGATTCTCCCTCAGAAGCCCACTGCATTAATCAATCAAAGCCTGTATCCATTATAACAGTAATAATGAGCATGGAAGACGCCAGAGCAGGCAGCCCAGCTGGGCAATGTGTGGACAGGAAAACTCGCCCCAAGAGCAGTCTGGTTGGCTGTTCAGAACCACTGTGGCTCTTTTGCTCTGGCCAAGAGGCAAATCTGGGCTCTTTCATACATGCGTGCATGCAAGTGTGTGTGTGTGTGTGTGACTGAGGATCAAGTCCAGGTCCTTGTTGGTACTAGTCAAGCACTCTACCCATAAGTTGCATCCCCACCCACCCCAAATATCAATTCCTAATACCCAGAGTCAAGTTTTCCAAGGGCTACACCCACTCACACTCCTAGCTGCAGAGAGAGCTTTAAAGGACTATCCCAGCCTGTGCCCCCCAGCAGGAAGCTACCAAGAACTGCGCTGCACCCATGCCCAGCACCCCACAAGGAATGCAAACATTACCTACTACAAACATGCACTAGTAAAGAAAATGGTCTGGAATAAATGTCAAGAGAGCTAAGGATAAATATTAACATTACAAAACTAAATGAAAACAGTTCAGTAAGCCCAATAAACTCCCTTCACGGTGACCCTTCACCCTCCCTTCCCCTCTTCCCACCCCCAACCTCAAGCACCTGCTGACTGGTTCTCTAGTTTTATCTGCAAGAACATTGTGTAAAAGGAATCATGTGGTAAATAATGTTTTCAAACTGAATCACTCAGTATGACATCTTTAAGAGCCATCTCAATCATTACATGTATAAAAAGTATGCTCCTTTTTATTACTGAGTGTTATGATCCTGTGCCAGTTGTTTAGCCATTCACACAAACATCTGAGCTCAGGAATACTTGAGTTGATTTTGATGATTGTGGATAGAGCTTCCATAAACATTCACATCCAAGAGTGAGATTGCTGGATGCTACGATAAGCGCGTGACTTCATAAGAAATTATGGAAACAATTCTTCCTTCTAAATGTCATGCTCATCACAAAGAGAAATACGCACTACTTCACTGCCTTCCTGCCAGCGGTGAAGAAGAGCTACTCACACATCCCGATCAGTTGCTCCCCATCCTCGACAGCACTTGTTATGGTGAGTGTTTTTTAGTGTAGCCATTTTAACAGGTGCATGGTGATATCTCACTGTGCCTTTGAATGGAAGTTCCTTGATGGCTAATGGGTTGGAACATCTTTTCATGAGCTTATTTGCCTCTCAAATATTCTCTTTGGTATCTGTTCCAGTCTTTTCTCTATTTGCTAACTGTATCTTTTTACAGTTAAGTTCTTGAGAACTCTTTATATAGTCTAGACACAAGTCTTTTATTAGCATGTCATTTCAAGACATATTCTCCCAATCTCTGGCTTAGCTTCTGATTCTCTTACAAGTGCTTTGTGCCCAGAAAAAATTTTTTACTTTTGAAGTACAATTTAGCAGTGTTTTATTTTATTTTATGGATCATGCTTTTGGCATCACATGTAGAAACAGCCTAAGCTCAATGTCATAAAAAGAGTTTCTCCTACATATTCTTCTGAAAGTTGTAATGTACATTTTACATTTAAACCTGTGATCTTAGCTGGCCGTGGTTGCGCACACCTGTAATCCCAGCACTTGGGAGGCTGAGGCAGGAGGATCGACGTGAGTTCGAGACCAGCCTAGGCTACAAAAGTGAGCTCAAGGCCAGCCTGAACTGCACAGTGAGACCCTGTCTCAAAAAGACAAAAAAAAGAAAAGAAAAGAAAAGAAACCTGTGATCTTTCTTGCATCTGTTTTATGTAAAGTATGGCATATAGATTGAGGTTTACTTTTTTTGTGCATGATTATCTGACATTTTGAAGGCCAGTTGTTGAAGAATCTCAGGCAAGGTGTTCAACCTCTCTGAGTCTCAGTCTCCCCCTCTGTAAGCTGAGCTTCACAGATTTCTTATGTCACAATCTGTCCCTGTTTCTTCCTGATTTGTAAATAGATAAGATGCTGAATAGGTTGGGATTTTCATATAATTTTCATCTGGCTCACAATGATTTAGTGAAGAATAGAAGGAGGACATTTGTCATCAAATTCCTGGCCTGCATTGGCTGTACAGTCAGTCTACAGAAAATGACTGCAGGCAGGCAGCCTGGTCCAGATCCTGGCTCTGGCTGTGTGGTCTTCAGGGAGCTATTTCACCTCTCTGGACCAGCTTCCTCATCTGTAGAATAAGGATTAAGTCAGTAGCACTTGCTGCTCTGGTAGACAGTGCATGTGGCATGCCTGTTTTCATCTATGATAACACTGTTCTCAGCAGACTATAGGTCCCAGTCCCCTACCTGTGCCTTAGTGAAACTCAGGAGTATCACCAACTGCGACCGACAGACCAGATAATATCTCCCTGCCATTGTTCACTGGATCACATGTTGGTGCACCTGCCTGGGGTCACATGGTGAGGTGGGGCAGAGCGTCCTTCTTTCTGCCTTCTTTTGGTCAGATGCATCTGAAAACACTCAGAAGGTACTAAAGATGGCTCCAGTAGTCTCTTGGGTCCCTTGGCTTTGGTGGTCCTGCTGGAGGGCTACTGACTTCCTTGAAGTGCCCCATAGTTCCACCAGAGGATTCTGCTTTTTCAATCCAGACCCTCCCAAAGAAGCCTCTAAAATTAATGAAAAATCTTAAAGCTATTTTCAGATGCTAGGATAACAGTATCTGTTTGTTTTAGGGGTATTTTTTGAAGGGAAAGGGTGGTACTTGGAATCAAACTCAGGACCTTGCACTTGCCAAGGAGGCACTGTGCCTCTGAGCTATACCCTCAGCTGGAGCTTGTTTTGTAAAAGTATGCACAGAAGGTAGATAAAGGAAATAGACTGCCATAACAACAGCCATCATTTCCAAGGAGCAGAATGATGGACAATTGCTACTTCCTTCCTTATACTTTTTCTGTTTTCCAAAAGAGACATCTGTTACTCTCAGAATCTTCTAGAAGTAAACAGTACTACTAGTTAAAAGGCGACTGAGTGATTTATCTTTCTCCTCCAAATCACTTGCTATTGCTCTTGCCTTCCCCCTGCCCCCATCCCTTGCTTCTTCCAGTAACCATGAATGAGAATTTTATGCCACCTTTGCCATAGCGATGTCGAGACTAGGGCAGTTTCAAGGTTGGTGCCCAGGTCAGGAACTTTCCAGAAAGGTAGGTGTTACCTGTATCTTTGAAGCCTGGCTGCCAGCTCCTTTGCACATAAACTCTACTGCTCCTGTCTAGAGGACTCTCAGCAGGTGCCCTGAATACCAGCCCATATGGCTGCAGCCATAGGCCATGTTGACTACAGCTGGCCATCCTCAGATGACCAGTACTGGCTTGGCACTCTGCTGGACTCTTCACAGGCATGATCCAATGCCTCCTACACCAACCCAGCAAAGTGGGCCTTATGGGTCCCATCTGACAAATGAAGATCAACTTGACTGATGACATCAGACAGGTGGAATAACAGAGTGAGACCAGTCAGCTAGGACATGAAGGAGTCAAGATGCCAACCAGGGGCCTCCAATTTACACCTCAGATTGTCACAGTAATCTCCACCACTCTCCCACACATGCTTTCTCTAATAGCAGTACTGCCTAGAGTAAAAGGTAGCTTAAGACAAGAGCTGAAGCTTCTCCAGGTGAAGCTTCCCAGTCTGCTGCTGCACTGGACCCTGGTACAGCCCAGTCTGCTGCTGCACTGGACCCTGGTAGAGCCTGGAGTCCCCTGCTCCAAGGCCTGGCCCCTCCCTCCTCTTCAAGTGATGATGGCCTCTATCTGGCTGTTACAGGGACAAAGCCGACACCCTGACTCACCAAGATTCATCCTGGATTATGAAGGCAGGATAGGACCCTGTCACTCTGAGATGTGTAGATGTTGCTAAGGTCTGGAGAAGGCAGCATGGGATAGGGCCATCTCTGAGGATAGTTAGTCTTCCACTAAACCTAGAGCACATTTTCAGGACAGTCTATTCCCTCTTTGTCCCCTAAAGACCACCTTGGGGAAACTGAGGCAGACCCCTGAGTCACCTCTCCTATAACCAACTGAGAGATCAGAGGTTCTGGCTCTCCTAGTTCACTCTGTTCTCTCCTCCATGTCCCAGCGAGCAGGGGACAGGGGAGCATACACATCACAGGCTTATCCATTTTTATGGTCTAAGGCCAAGCCAAGACTCAGGTAGGGTGGAGCGAGACTGAGTGGGCTGAGCAGGAGGAGGGATGGGATTTCACCTCTGTGTGTCACTGTGGCATAAGCTGGAAGAAGGCCGAGAGCAACTCACAGGATACTGGTCACCTTGATGACATTAGAGGACACTGGTATCATTCAAGAGGGTGTTCCACCCTGGCTGTGCCTGGGGGGACAGTTATGTCAGCTCCTCGTTCTGCTGCCATGGAATGGGGCAAGAGATAGAAAAGCATTATGGAAATGCTGGAGCGGGAGTCACCTGTGGGTCTTGGAGGTCCCAGGGGTGTTTGGACACCAGAGCAGATAAGCCATACAATCATTTGTTTATATTTAGGCAGAGACAGAGATCTATGTGACATTCAGTCTCATACTTGCTGCCTCGTTAAAGTTACCCTCACTGATGTGGAGGAGGGGTTTCCATCTCCATCTCCAGAGGGAGAAGCCTTGGCTCAGAGGAGACACAGCACACTCAAGTCACATCAGCCACAGGAGAGCCAGCATTCAGCCTCTGATCAGAATGACTCTAGTGCCGCCCAGTCCACTGTCTGAGGTGAGCCGTGTGGGGACAAGAATTCCTGCTGTGTAGACAGAGAACCTGAGGCCAAAACCCTGGAGCTTGCTTGCTCCATTCCAGAGCCCAGGGTTCTGGCACTGGGGCTAGAAATGCAAGAAATGGAAGCGTGTTAGATAGACCTCGTTGCCCTCCTAGGTATGCTGCTCCATCTTCAGGTTGCTGGAGAATCACCGGAGGAGGTGACGGGAGAGGACCGTCTGTTTGAAATCCAGGTCCCAGGTTCGGGACAGGATTCTGACTGAGTAGGAAATCACACACATACACTCTCTCTCTCTCTCTCTCTCTCTCTCTCTCTCTCTCTCTCTCTCTCTCTCTCTTCTGGGATTTAGATCTCCTTAAAGAGAGTGCAACCAATGTCTTGGAGCAAGAGATCTCCTCTAGCACTGAGATCTCAGGCTAGAGAGAAGCAAGCAATTGCCCTCTGCTCCCTGGGGAACTGCTCAGCTGCAGGGTAGGCCTAAACAATTCCATACATGGATAGGCCTGGAAATAAGTGATGTTTTCCTCCCAGAATTAGTGTGTAAGTACAGGTAAGTCCCCAGCTACTGCTATTATTACTGCTACTATCATTATCATCATCTTTTCCTCGTTCCTTGTGAGCTGGGAGAATGCATACAGCTACGGCCTTCCAGGGACGTAGCACTCAGATCCAGAGATGCTCTTCCAGATCTCCACCAAATGAGAAGCCTCAGGCTCATCTCTGCATGAGATAAACAGAAGAACATGTCAGGAGAGGGGAAGGAGCCATACAGCAAGATGGGCAGAATCAGGGCAGCCAGGTGCCCTCGGGAGAAAACCACAGCAATCCGGGTCACATGTGCAAATATGAGCCTATGTGGCAACTCCAGCAGCAGTTCCTAATCTTTTGTCCCCTCTCTCCCTCTCCTCCTTCCTGTCTGATGTTGATTTAACCTGTGTTTTTATGGTTAATCATCTCACAGTAAATCTCTCTTTTATTGTCCCACTGGGTCACCCAGGCTGTCTTTTTATTAGGAAATAAAGAATGCAGGAACTTTGTGTCATACTGTAGCCAACATTGGGGATTTGGCCATGAGAGGGGAGGCCTGGACCAGCCTATAGGATCCTCAGGGCCCCAGAGGTGAGAAGTATGAGGACAATTACAAGACGACAGGTGAATGAAGGTAGGGGGCAAGTCACAAAAGCTACAGTAACATCAGCTTCTCCTCCAAAGCTCTAGGTAAGGTTTTAAATGAAAGAGATTAGCTCTAGGATGCTGCCTAGACTTGGCAACAAGAGCTTCCTGACTTAAGTCTCGCACTGCAAGGGACATGCTGAGCCACCTGAGGCCCACCAAGCCCTCTCTGGGCCTCAGTATCCTTACTGCCTACGTGGAGTGTTCTACCCACCTGGCTAAAATGATCCGGCTCACAAGGGTTGACGGCCTTTGAGGAGCCCGGGGAGGTGCGGAACTTCCCCGCAGATGCCTTTCTCCCTGGCTCATAAGAGGAAACAGTGCTAGCTGAGAAGCCAAGAAACGGGGGGCTTCAGCCCAGCCTGGAAGTGCTTTGCTGTGTGACCTTGGACAAAGATCCTCCCCTTGTGGGACCTCATCTTTCAAACAAGAACATGCTGGAGACGAATGTTCTTTCCAATGTTCTGTGTCCTGGGGTCTGCCCCAGGCTGGCCCACTCTGTGATGGGAAGGCATGGGAGGCCCTGCCCAGCTGCCCACTGCCTTTACCCTGCTGCTGCTACTCCTCCCTTATCCCTAGGGGCCCCATCTGGCACTATGCTCATGCCTGCTCCCCAGATGCCAATGGAAATATTTCAGTGCATCTTGGCAGGATGCAGAGACCTGCGTCTCCGCCTCCAGATGGCGATATCCTTTCCTGCTCCAAACCCTAACTTAGCTGTGTTAAAGAAGAAAACCTGAAGCTCTAATTGCTCCTTCTCATAGCTGTCATCCCAGCGACCTTTGCTTTCAAAAACTGTGCCAGATAATAACAGCTTGCTACGGACTTCTAAACATTCAGCATCTACGTACCAAGCACTACTTTAAGCAATGCTTGTACATTCATTCGCTTCCTGCTCACGACAAGCCTAAGAAACTACAGATCATCCTCAACTCAGGATGCAAAGATCTCCTCATAAATCATTGTGAGTTGAAAGGATTCTAAGTCAAAACATGACATTGCCAGGATTATCTGTAATATCCCCATTTAACATATTAGGAAACTGCAGAACAGAGAAGCTCAGGTGACTAATAAGAGCTGAACTAGGGCTGGATTGGGTAGTCTGACTCTTAAGTCCTCATTACGACCTGTGAAAGGGGCCTAAGTAGCCCCAATTTCCTGGGCTTTTCAGGGATTTGTCCCGGGGTACCCCAAAGGCAGACTTGGGGGAAGCTAGGGTGACCACATGTTGGTTCCATAGGGGAAAAAGAACTGGCCCCATCAGCCCTTCCCCAAGGTCCCCAGAGCCTCCCAGAGCTGTCCCTACAGAGAGTCACTCAGCACTGCTGCAGGGAGACCCAGGCCTGGGCCTGAGGAATCTAGTGGCAGGCAGTGTCTGTGCCACATGAGCCAGACCTTGGGCAGCTTGAAGTCTCTGTGACTAGAGAGGGAAAATCACCAAGATTAACTGCTCTTAAGGAAGGGGAAAGCCAGGCTTTGCAAGTCAGAGAAAGTTCTCGAAATTGGTTGCCTTCCAGGAGGCTGAAGCCAGCTTTGGCTGAGCCTAAGGAAGCCAGATGACAGCTCCTTATCTGGCTTCCCAGAAGGGTCATCCAGTGAGGGTTGGCACCACCACAGACAGGAAGTGACCAGGCGCAGGGATTGGCTTCCTTCCTCATGCCCGTCTGACCTCCAGGGACCTTTCCAACTTGCTGCACTGATGCCCATTGTCTTACAAATAAAATGCATAGCGCAGATTTTGGAACTGTCATCGGGTAGAGGGCAATGAGGAAGGACAGGGGTCAGCAGTCTGGGTTGCTGCCTAGTGGAAAGGATGTTTGGCCTCTGACAAGTCACTTCTCATCTCTGAGAGATTGTTCTGGTTGTCACTGGGAGCAAGACCCCAACCTCACAGGCATGGGGAGGATTCATTGTGAGCATGCTAGTGGAGCTCTGACACTTAACACTGTCTGTCCATCACCTCTTTGCCCTTGATGGCATGTCTGTTAGTGGCCTAGGAAGGAGGGAGGGAGGCACCAGCTGGTGAGGAAGAACAAGGGAACATTTCAAAGTAAAATATCCAGGGGCTGGGGAAATAGCTCAGTGGAAAAAGTGCTTGCCTGGCAAGTATGAGGTCCTGAGTTTGATCCCTCGTACCACCAAAAAAAAAAAAAAAACGCTTACATCAAAGTAAAATATCCAGCTGCCTGGGCTTCGAAAGCAAACCCTCTCTCCATGGTCAGGTTGTTGTGGGCTCCCTCCTGTGGAGTGTGGCTCTTTGCCCTCCTGCCCACATGCATGAGCGTCACTGAGCTTCTGTCCCTGGGCCACAGCAAGGAAGACACTTGAGCTCTATCAGTGCAAGCTGCTGTCCAGAGAAAGGCCAGACCCGCAGGAGACAAAAAGGAGCTAGAGCTACAGGGGAAGCAGAAACTAGAGAGGGTAAAAGATGGTGTTTGTTTCATTCATAATTAAAAACCTTGCAGAAAATTGGAATAGATGGCCTTTACCTCTATTTGATAACAGCGATCTATGAGTCAGTTGACAGTATTATTCTTAATGGTCAAAAACTGAAAGCTTTTGCTCTAAAATCAGGTAAAAGACAAGATGCTCAGTATCACCACTCCTGCTCCATACAGTTCTGGAAATGTTAGCCAGAGCAAGAGGGATAAATAAAAAGAATAAGGGCAGGAAAGGAAGAAGTTAAATTGTCATTATTCTCAGATGACATGGTACTCTACATAGAAGAACCCCAAAACTCTATCAAGAGACTTCTAGAGTTAATAACCAAATTCAGTGGGATAGCTGCATATGAAGTCAGTATTCAAATATCAATAGCGTTCCTGTACATAAACAACAAACACACCAAGAGAGAAAATAGGGAAATCACACCCTTCATCGTAGCATCCAAAAAACTGAAATGCTTAGGAATCAATGTAACAAAAAGTAAAAGATCTATACACCGGAATATATTTCAATGTATAGATTGTACCCTGTACTCTGAAAAAGGGAAATGAAGAAGATATCAGAAAATAGAAAGGTATCTCTTGCTCTTGGGTCGCAAGAACCAACATAGTGAAAATGGTCATACTCCCAAAACTGCTCTACAGACTTAATGCAGTCCTGATCAAAATATCACTGACATGCCTCACAGAACAAAATAAAACATTCCAAAAACTTTATTTGGAACCAAAAAATAATACCTCTATGTACAGCATCATGTCATCTGAGAAATGCAAATTAAAACAACACAGATTTTATCTCACTCCAGAAAGAATGGCTATCATCAAAAACCCAACCAATAATAAATGCTGGAGGGGCTGTGGTGGAAAAGGGGCTCTCCTCCGCTGTCAGCAGGAGTGTAGACTGGTGCAACTACTGTGGAAAACAATATGGAGATCCCTCAAAAACCTAGGATTAGAGGTCCCGTTCCACCCAGCTATCCACATTCCATGTATCTTCCCAGGATACCAAAAAATATTATACCACAGCAAAATATGTACACCAATGTTTATAGCAGCACAATGAGTAATAGCTAAATCCTGGAAAAAACCCAAATGCCTGTGAAACAAGGAGTGAATTTTAAAAAGATATCATATTTTATGCAATGGAGTACTACTCGGCCATAAAGAATGATAAACTTGAGATTTTTTTATAGGTAAATGGATGCAGCTTCAGACCATACTCATTAATAAAATATAAATCAAACTCACATGTGTAAACATCATATTGCCTCCCTGGTGTGAGAAAGCAAAACAGTACAATAAATATTGAGAAATGGGAAGAAGCCATTACAAAGGAAAAATGAACTTGAGGGAAAGCGGAAAGGAAGGTAGGGAAAAGAGGAAAATGCAAGTTAGTTAGACACTACTGGTGTCTCTTAATTCATAGAGAAGGAAGGTTTATGCTTACATCAACTGGAGAATTCTATGTCCATAACTTATACTCAGAGTAGCTACTTTAAAGTTAATGACTACTGTTATTTTCCTATTATCTTGTCATGAAATTGTGTTTTTCCTTTTTTCTATAGGAGATGATGATGATGTGTGTGTATGTGTGTGTGTGTGTGAGAGAGAGAGAGAGAGAGACACACACACACACACACACACACACACACACACACACGAGGCCATCCTCGACTGGTGAACCTCTATCCATCTCCTGCTTTCCCATGTGGCTATTGGGAGGCCAGAGCTGAGGATGTGATGGCCCTGAGAAGCAGACTAACCTCCCTGCCACATCCACCTAGTCTGCAGGCCCCACTCACGTGACACCCATGACTGTGCACAAAGGGACCACAGTGTGGTGCTCAGTGATCCCCCACACAGTGATATTCAGGGGGCAGAGGTGTCAGCACTCCCTGTGCTCAGTACTCCCAGAGTTCACTAGTCCCCATGATCAGGGGAAGGTGTAGGAGTTCAGCCAGGAGAGGCTGAGCCTACAGGGACTAGAGAAAGCTCTCAGAGGACCTAGGGACGTCTGATGGCTCCCCCACCTCACCTGGAAGACCAGGGATGTTTGGAGCTGTTTACTTCATGATAAGCACTTTGATGTTCAAGATAAGCAGCTTTCCTGAGACCTCTAGCGATGCTGACAATTGATTGAACAGTTCATGAGAGATCAAGCTTCTGAACCAGGAGACCATGTCATCCCCCTAACACAAGCTACCAGAGAGGACAGTCATGTCTCACTGCACAGGGAGGTGAAATGGTGTCACCTGGATGTATACAAAAGCACACGGTAGCTGGGTGGGGGTCGTCGATCCGATGCGTCAAAGCACATAGCAGGTGCCCTAGGATAATTGAGAGGATTGGTCCCCAGAATGCCCGTATGGATAGGGAAGGTAGGTCTAGTCTTGTCTACTCTCTGTAAGTAATGAAGCCTTCTAGCAAGTAAAGACTCTTCTTGGCACACAGGGAAGCTCTGGTTCGCCAAGAGGAAGTGATGAGCCCAAGGCTACAAACCAGGTGATGTCATGGTTGCCTGAATGGACTTCTTCACCCAACACAGGTTCAGTGCCTGGACCCAAGGGCCACCCTGCACTCCCGCCAGGGTCTCCTCCCATACAGAAGCCGCAGGGGCCTGTCTCCTCTTCAACCCTCAGGCAGGTGTAGACTTGCCGGACACAAGGAGCTGAGGTCCCATGGCTCTGTGAAGATTCCAATGAGATGAACTTTTCCTGCACCACTGAGGGCAAGGGAAGCTGGGTGCAGTGACGCATGCGCACCTGTGAGCCCAGAGCTCTGGCAGGCAGAGGTAGAAGGACCACAAGTTCAAGCCCAGCCTGGGCAGTTAAGCACTGTCCCTCAATGTGAAGATCTTGGGGTTCAAACTGCTCCCTCTGGTACCACAAAAAGTGGTCAGGGAAAAGGGATCCACTGCAGATATCCCACATCACCCCAGCAGGGGGCCAAGTCCCCTCCTGAGCTCAGGAGTCTACACTGCCAAGTCCAGTACTGAAATGCCATTGGGAGGCACTGCCCCCAGGCCTCAGTGCCAAGCCCCTGCCCACACACCTCCTGTGACAGATGGCTCCCTGCCCAGTGTCCTCCTCCAGGGGCAGCCTGCACCCGCACCTGTCTGCCTGGCGTCTGATTCCCCTCAGTCCCTGTGCATCTAGAGGCTGCAGCTCTACCAAAATTAGCTTGTCGCACCTTCTGACAGCCCATTTTGCTCATAAGGGACATGAGATTCAAAGGTGAGGTGACTTGTCCAGCATCACAGACAGCAGGAGAGGCAGGGCCTGTGCACTGACGACGGGCACAGACGCAGTGCTTTCCCACTCCATCGCAACAAGGAGATTTAGCCTCCCTAGGATCTGGAGCCTGTTCCTTCCTGAGGACCAGCAAAAAGCTGCCCTCTGGGCCCCAAACGGACATGTCCTTCCTTGGAACTTGAGGACCTTTCTGGCCTGAGACTCCCAGATTTCCACGCTGAGGCAAGCAGTAAACATGGGGTGGGAGGAGCGAGCAAGCCAGAAAAGGATTGATGGATTCACTGAGAAATAGAGACAGCAGCACTGAGGTCGGATTGCCCGCATCTTGGAAGGAGGCGCACCTGCGCGCACACAAATAGTCTGAAAGGTTGGGAGTGATATGGAAATGAAGCGAGGTATGCAGAGAGAAAGGAGAGAGAGAGAGAGAGAAGAATAAAGAGAGGAAAAACAAAGAATTAGAGATACCTAGAGGGAGGTAAAGATAAAAAAAAAAATACAGACAGATTGAAAGGCACAAAAACACACATACCTACAAAGACACAATTACAGAAACACACACACACACACACACAGACTGTGAGTCACTGGAGAGGCTGTAAAATTAGAAGGAGATTTGGTCTCGGGGAGAAAGAGACTAACAGGACCGCCCCCAAGGCAGACAGGGAGACAGAGGCAGAGACAGCCATCCAGAGAACAGGCCAACTCCAACAGATGCAAGAAGAAGGATGGAGGGATGGCGTGCAGGAGACAGCAAGGGTGGAGGAGACCACGCTAGCCACAGTGAGGATTCCCTGTGCTCAGGATCTGAGGCAGGAGGTTCTCTGTCAGTCTGAGGTCAACCTAGGCTACAAAGTGAGTTCAAGGCCAGCTTGAACTACACTGTGAAGCCTGTTTCAAAAACACTAAAAAATATAAACTGGGGAGGCAATGCAAGAAGCACTGGAGACAAGACACTGAAGGGAGGCAGCACCCTGTGGTCCTGTGTGGCACCCAGGGCTCAGAGGTCACACCTTGGTTCCTCCCTGCTGTTCCTCTCAATTGGGCTCACAACTTCCTGCAACCTATACCCTGTGCAGAGCTTGTTCTGCTGAGTTCAGCAGCCTGGCCATGCTCTGCATCTCATGCACGTGAGCCCCCAACACAGAGAGGCCACAGGATGCACCTGCAGGCAGCCAGGGCGCTCATCCTTCCAGCCTCGCTTGAACCACACACAATGACGGGAGAGGACCTGCCCATCTTTTGCCCTCCAAGCCCAGGCCTAGAGATACTTGATCCTGCCACCTAGTTTCTGCCTGCAGAGCTGAGAGGTGGGCACATCCATACCCTCCCAGAAAGCTTCTACCAGTGCCCACCAGGAACAAGGAGCAGCTCCGACCCCTGTGTGACGCCCAGACATTCCTGAGTTCCGGTGTTCCGCGCATATCTGCTGTGAGTGACGGGCCTCTTGAAGCCCCACATCCACCCCTATGCATGGAATCCTCATGTCTACCTCCACAGGTGGATGAAGTCAAGAGCAGATGCTTACAAGGCACCTGGTGCAAAATATGGCATATGGTCGGTGCTCCATGGATGCTGGATTTCTTTAACTGGGAAAAATCTAGAAAATATAGAGAGAAAGGTAGAAAATGAAGTGCAGACAGCAAGACTGTCAGGCAAGCATTAGTGCATCCTGGGAAGGGATAGGTTATTCCGGTTGAGCCAGAGGAGATTTGGGGGCTTAACATGAGGTCTTAGATGATGGGGGACATTTACAAGCAAGAGAAGGAGATGCATGCAGTGGATACTATCTTGGTAGAGGCAGTAGATGCACAAAGGTGGGCAGAGAGATTCTCTAAAGCAGAGAAGATTCAGTCAGTATCTGGAAAATGGAGCATCTGGGGTCTTTGGAAGTTTGTTCTTTTAATGACAGCTGAAGTGCCAGTTCTGAAACTTGAGGCAGGAGGTTACGTGGCAGGTCCTGACTGCAAGCATCTGTGTGAATCGCCACCAGCAGGGGCATGATAGCCTGCCGAGCCTAATTCTGCTCTTGAGGGAACTCTGTCTGGCCTTAGGGAGTCAAAAGCAGGTCTTCATCTCTCTCTGTGAAATCCTGCATGTGTTTGGTCCAGGAGAATTTCCCATAAGCCTTTGGGAATTAGGTTAGAACTGCGGTTGCTAACAGCTGGTTTATTAAGGAAAGGATGAGACTCGCAGAGACTAAAACCGCTGAAAATTAGTTAACACTAGGTGTAGGCTCAACTTACTGATGGGACATTGGAAGCGTAGAACATTCCCCTGGATCTGGGACTGCTGACTCCCCAGCCGATGTCTTATATAAGGAAGAGGCAACTACCTGACCCCAATACCCTGAACAATACCCCCAAAATAGCTACCTGCTATTTTCCAGGGCAGTAGACCTTTAAAACAGAAGACATTTAAAAAGTGCATCAAGCACTCCCCACACGGCCCCGGCTCCCTCTTTGCTACTGTTGCTTAATTCCTCCTGGAGAACAAGATTGGAAAGACAATGCTAATTTAATTTGCCAGAATGAATAAAGATAAGAAGTAAAAGAGGAGGATGAAGTGCTGGGAGCCTGCAGTTCACATCTTCCATCACAAATGCCTTCCCCACACAGGAGCTGATCAAGCCAGAACCTTGGCAGTTAATTATCTTCCCCTGAGGAGGAGGAGGCTGGACAGATCCACCAGACTGTGGGTGGCGGGCGGGGCGGTGGGTGAGAGGGGCTCACAAGAGGACAAATCGTATCTCAAGGAGGAAAAAACAGGCACTCGTGAATGCCTCCAATCGGATTGAAGGAAGGAAGGAGTGGGGACTTGCGAGTCCCTCTAGGGCTCACAGGATGCCCTTACATCAGAAAAGAAGGCCCGGGGAAAACATGTTCATTGCTTGGAGACTGTGTTGGTCCGCTTTCCATCCAAGAAATAAGCAGCCACCATAAATCAGCTTATAAAGAGGGAAATTTATTCAGGTTCATAGTGTTGCAGGTTTCTGTGTGTAATCAGTTACCCATAGTGCCTTGAGCAGGTAGCGTTTCCCCATGGCAGGAATCCACAGTGAAGCAAAACATCTTACTTCATGACTGGAAGCTAAGAAAAGGAAAGAAAGGGGCTGGATCCCACTCTCCCTTCCAGGACACATGGCCCCCCCATGACCTGAAGCTGTTCCCACCAGCCCCCACCTCCTAAGAGCTCCACAACATCCCAATAGCACCAGTCTAGGGGACAAATCCAAGTCCACATGGGCTTCCAGGGACATCCCAGAGCCAAACCATAGTACAGGTCATCCACTAACACCCAGGGCTTCATAGTCCATAATCCTGGGTTCTGCCTCTGGATGAAGCTTGGAGTGGATTCATCACCCAGCCAAAGCTGCCAATCTGGCCAGGCTGTGTCCAGAGAAGAAACACCAAACACATCCTTGGGGACAGCATCATAGAAGGTAATCCTGGGCATAGAAGGCATTTCTTCAGGGCACAGAAACTGCTTGACAGTAAAGTGAGGTAGCTCCATGCTGTATTTTGGGGTCCTCCAGCATGAGAGCTCTTGGACCCTGGCTCAGCATCCCACCTACAGGTGTTAGGAAGGCGTCAGGGGCACCCAACTCTGGGTGAATTTCCTGCCCCCTCCCTATTAGTTGCGTCATACCCTGCTGAGGATCAGTGATGGTATTTGCAGAATGCAGATGGGTGGTGATCACGTCACTTCCTGCAGGAGTCTCCGTGATGACCAAGAGGCAGGGCCAAGAAGGAGCTCTGCTCACCCGGCTCCCCCTGGCCCACAGGAAAGGCTGCATGGTCCTGAGTGATGCTGCACTGGTGTGGCTCCTCCCTCCCAGTGGATGGTGGAGCACGTGTGTCGGTGCCCGGTGCCCGCGGGGAGCGGCTACCTTGGTGGAAAGCACCTTTGCGGCTGAGAGGAGAGACCTGCCCATCCCACTCCAGGCCAAGGCGCTCTCCACCTTCCTTTGCGGCTCCGACAATGGGACGCCTGAGAAGGAGGGAGGTGGGAAGGGGCGCCCCTCCAGGGCAGAGGATTTGGACTTCGCGTGAGGCTGCTTTGCTGAGCTGAAAGCAATTTGCAGCAGCACAAAAAGGACTCATCAGAGAGCAGCCGGGAGCCCAACAATGAGGAGCAGGAAGGAAGCTGGAAAGGAAAGAGGAACTGGCCCAGGAAGAGCAGGCTGCCAGGGCTGGACTTCCACACACATGGTGGGAAGGACCCAGGCGCGATGCCGGTGCCTCCTCCAGCCTGAGCACGGAGAAACAAATCCCCTACAGCTGCCGGCTTGGTGGGCTATGTTTTAATTTCCATTTTGGCAAAGACTAAATGGGAGAACCTGGGACTGGGGGTGGCGGGGAGCAGAACTTCTCTTGGGTCGGGGAAAGGAAAGAGAAGGGTTTGGAGCTGGGACAGCTGTGCCAGGCACCTTTCAGGGAGCAGGTGGAGCTGAGACAGAGTGGACAGCTCAGAGCTGAGGCTATGGGCGGGACAAGGGCGGGTTGGGCCAGCCAGTGAGTTCGGCAGGGTAAAGCCAGAGCGGCGGCCAGCCGGGTTCAATCCCCAGCATGCCGTGCTGACCCCGCCCACAGGGCGCGCTGAGATGGTGATTGGGTGATTGAGACTGGGCTTGGCAGGGCAAGCCTGTTATCCCAACACTTAGGCTGAAAGCAGGAGCATCACTATGAGTCCGATCTGCATACTGAGACCTTGTGGACCATATAGATCTTGTACCAAATACATTAAAAAGACAAGGGCGGGATGTGGTGCCTGGCTTGTGAGGATCCCAAAGCTAGGAGGAACAAGAAGCTAGATTTAATATCTCACCCTAAGTCCTGCTCACTGTGAGGTTCCAGGACCTGCAGGAGCCTGGGAAATCCTAGAAGGATGCCTCTGTCACTGCGGGTAGAAAAGCTTCTGGAGCAACCAGGAAGCTGGTTGAGCGTGCACTCTCCTTCCTGCACTTGTGCCTTTTCCAAAGCCACTGGTCCACAGAGTTGAGGTACAAGTGGAGCAGACCAAAGCCAGGTAACCTGAGACAGAGCTGCCCGACCTATCCACAGAGCAACGAGCAAGAGAAACATTCTGTTCCTGGAAATCCCGCATTTTAGGCGGCATCTTCCGCTGTGTTACAATAGCAGCAGTGGACAGAAACAGCCACACAGCAAGTCAGGGACTGCTAAGCCTAGATTGCAGTTTGTCCCCTAGAGGGTCAGGTGTTTGAAGCTTGATCCCCTGATTGGCAGCAACGGGGCCTTCAAGAGGCAGCCAGTAGGAGGTGCTTAGGTTTGGGGAACATTCCCCTAGGGAGAAACTGAGGTGGGTCTCATGGCAGCCTGAATTCATTCTTCAAAGAGAGTTGTTTTGTTTGGTTTGGTTGGTTTGGTTTGGTTTGGTTTGGTTTGGTTTTTGTTTTTGTTTTTAAAAAAGCAAAGCTGACCCTTGTACTGCATCTTGGTTTCCTTTTTTGGCTCCCATTTTTTCCTGCTATTGTGATGCTATATGCAAGGAAGTCGTTTCCAAAGCCAAGGTAGTGCTGGTGACCTCCAGGACTGCGATCTAATTAATTTCTTCTTCATAAAGTACCTAGGCTTGCATATTTTGTTACAGTAACAGAAATTGAACTAATATAGGAACTGAGCAGGACTCAATTCTAGGCATCCTGAGGAGAACAATGGGCTTTTTTCCTACCACCAGGGTAGTACACTCCTGGACTCTATAGCAGAGGCCCCACTCTCAGGAGGCAGTGTTTGGATACTCAAACTGTGTGTGCTCTCTGGAAGATGTCTAGTACCATGCACATGTGTTATGGTTTGTGTCTACCTGTCCCCCCACCCAAAGCCTCATGCAGTTGTGGGGCAGGAGGCTTCTGGAGTTTGTGATTAATTTATGATCCACTGGGATTATGGGTGTGAGTACTGCTGGAATTATGGGTAGGAGTACTGCACCCAGCCTGGGGCAGATAGCCTGAATGCAACATACAGGAGGCAGCCTTGCTGTCTGTAGCCTTTGTTCCCGCTTCTCCTCCCATTTGCTCTTGCTGTTTCGCTGTATTCCACCACCATGAACTGCTGCCCTCTGCCATGTGTACCAAATACATTTTTAAAAAAGCTCTGCCTTGGAGCCAGCTTTGTATGGACTGAAATCTCCACAAACTGTGAGTTCCATAAACCTTTCCTTCCCTAATTTTGAGTGTCAGTATTTGTCCCAGCAGTGAGAGAAGAGTAACGGAGACCACGCAGCCCAGAAGTGGTTTGCCAGCCCCAGCTCCATCTTGGGTTAGGCACAGACAGGATGGTGGAGGTGGTGGTGGGTAAGGAAGAGGCTGGGAAGCAGAGTCAGCCCCCAAGGGGGTGGGGCAGCCCAACAGGTGAAGAGCAGGTGCCTGATGTGTACATTGCCTTCCTGCACCAAAGAGCCCTGGGATGTGCAGAGTGCCATGGAACTAAGCCTGCCCCAAGCCCATGTCTGTGTAACCCAAGGCAAATGTCCTCCCTTCTCTGAGCCAGAAAATGGAGGGGGGGTTGTTCAAAATCTCATGGAACATGGTCTTGTCTTCTACCTGATAAATGATGAAAGCAAAGATGTGTGAACATTCTTCTGTTATGCCTTCAGGGACAAATACGCTGTCTGGGTATGTGCATCTCATTAAGAGCTGTCTGGGAAACACAGCCCATTTTAAACCACCTTGTATTTGGAGCAATTTCCACTCCACTCACTACCAATACCTTTTTTTTTTTTCCTCCTTTCTTTTATTTTTAAATAAGAGCAGCCCTATGGGGCCCAGCAGGATGGCTTAGTGGTCTAAAGTGCCCGCTTAGGAAAGCTTAGGCAGCTGCAGGGACCGCAGTTGGATCCCCTGTGCCACATGCTGCACCAGCCCTGCCCTCAGGGCAGGCTGAGCCAACCATAAAAATAAATAAACAAACAAAAGTTGTGAAACAAGAAAAAAATTAAATAAATAAAATTCTTTTTAAAAAATGTAGACCACTTGAAAAATAAATAAATAAATAAGAGCAGACCTAGCTTTCCATTTTATGCCTGTGGTTAAACTTTTAAGCTGGGTGGTTAAGGGCAAGTTTAAGCATGACCTATATAGCAAAACATGTAACTTTTGTATCTCTCAAGGTCAGTCAAATCCCCTCAGGAATTACTTTGGAACCATGCACAGTGCTTTGTAGAACGGAAAGCTAGATTACAATGATAAGGTGTATAAGGCTTAAATCAACAGCTTCTAACATTGCCATTTTATCAATAACCCACTGCGATTATCGGACATTGGATTATGTATACAACTACTTCCTCTTAGTTCAATGACAAGAAATTTAGTTGTACCAATAATGATTTGAAGAATTATAACACCTACACCCTGTGCTCTGTATAACTAGTAGGAAGACAACAATATGCATTGTATCAAATACTGAAATGTACTACCAATGTGTTTTGAAACTCCCGCATTGTTATAAATTGTTATTTCTTATCAAAAGTAATAAAAAAAAAAAAAAAAAAAAAAAAAAA